>CM064890.1:220000-235000 GCA_030347415.2 Decapterus maruadsi
CGTCCGGCGAGAAATCGCCTTGACGCCAGTGGATCCTCGGCGTGAGACAAAGCGACGGCGACCGCAGCCACGGAGCGTTGTTTTGGAGCGATACGAGCGACAGCGACAAAAACGCCGCCGTGGTGGTGAAACGGGTCGGGGCCCTGCGGATACACCATGTTACCATGGTTACATCCGTGTAGTCTTATCTGACGTTACGACATGAAGACCTGACGCTGCGTTCAAGTGCAGCTGGAGACGTGGGACTCTGCAGCGCCGACAGGACGGGGTTAAAACGTCCTGATGTGATCGTTGCCACAGCGACCAGATGTGATGGTTGTCACAGCGACCAGATGTGATGGTTGTCACAGCGACCAGATGTGATGGTTGTCACAGCGACCAGATGTGATCGTTGCCACAGCGACCAGAGGATCAGCAGCAACGACTCGTGCTGCGTTCAGGGACTCAGGAGTCGACAACCTCAACCTCCACTGGTCCTTCAGTCTCATTTCAACATGATTCTCTCTCTCACCCCCCCCCCTCCTCTCAGGCCCCCCCTCAGCTCCCCCACCCCCCTCTCATCCTCATCCCCCCCCCTCCTCTCTCTTGCTGAGGTTCCTCTCTGCGCCACCGCTCCGGCCTTTAAAAGCACCTCTGCTCCGTCTGCTTCACTCCCATTCCCTCCCATTAAGCCCTGACAGGCCGGAGGGGGGGGCCGGGGGGGGGGGGGGCCTGGGGGGGGGGTTGGGGGGGGGGGGCTATCGATCAGCACCGGCCAGGACTCCTCTCCTAAAGATAGATCCAGAACGAGCTCAGCCACCGGCTTTTCATTAAGAAACCACCAGAGCCGGATGGGGGGGGGGAGGGGGTGTCGGGGTGTTGGGGGGGGGGGGGGGTGAGAGCCTGATAATCAGCTGATGGTTCTGTTCCTCCTGTCACTTCATTAGTCTCAGCTGTTTGTTGCAGCTTCTTCTGATGGAGGAACTTCAGCTAAAACTGACTCGTCTCCTGAACATCAGTTAAAAACCAGGTTTCTGGTTTCCCCTAACCCCCCCCTCACCGTAACCCCGACACCCCCCCCCTCACCCCCCCCCTCACCGTAACCCCGACCCCCCCCCCCAGTGTTGTCCTGACTTCAACACTGAGCTTGAAGGAGGAAACTAACGACTTGTTATCACGTGGCATCTCGCCGCTCGCCGCTCGCCGCTCGCCGGCGCTGAGCAGAGCGAGGACCTGGAGGAGACGAAGGTTGAGACGAGACGAGGAACAGGAAGTTCAACACCAGACTTCACAATAAAAGCTTTAAACCTTTACATCTAGTTTCATTCAGAGTTTAAAAAGTCTCCTGACATCATGGTGGAGCGTCGTATACGACCAACGACCATATAAGGACGCGTCTGGATGTTGTTTACGTGTTTATTTATAAACAGGACGTGGCTGGTTTATTTTGTTTGTTTTTGCAATGATCCTTTAATATGTTGAGATAATGTTGCTGTTGGTTCAGTTTGGACGATAGATTATAATAATATTAATATTATTATTAATATTATTGATTGTTAATCAGGATTTTCACTGCTTTTCATTGATGTTACTGACGTTTTTTTCCAGGTGTTTCCTTGGATATGAACTCCTGTTGTCATGGAAACCTGACAGGTTTGTGAACAGAGCCGTTCATCTGGAACTTAAAGGAGCATTCCACCATAAACTGGAGTCAGCTCTATATGTTTATATACATACAGTACATACGTCGTCCATGGCAACCTGTTACAGACGACGTGATTGGCCGCTCTGCTTCCTGCTACATGTATTTGTGTCACTGTCAGAGCGATAGAAAAACAGAGTGGCGACAGCTTTTGATCTCGCCGCCAGCGTGGTCACGTGGTTCATGTAGCTCCCAATAGTTCCAAACTAGGCTGCCGCTGTCATGTTCTTCTATGGGACAGACAGTAATAAACTTGCTTTTGGACGGTAAAATGTTAAAAATAAACCGTACAAAGCTATATTCACAACTGTTACTGAATTATCTATGTCAGTTTTTAAACAAAAGGCAAAATCTTTTTGCTTCAAGGTTTTATTTGTACTCCAAATTGAAGATTAGCCTCCCCTACAGTAAAAAAGGCATACGTAAAATATAAAAAGAGGAGTAAAGCCATATATTAAGCGGGAATAGCATCAAAGATGTTCAATCAAACCCACATAGTTTCAAACAACCTTCAAAACGCACACAGCCAGTATCACAACTCAACATAAAGCCCGCTAGCTTAATGCTAATGTACATGTAAAATCTCATAGACGGGCTAACAGTAATTAGCATTCGCTAACAGCCATAGCAGTAAAGCTGATAAAACCTGTTTTGATGCTGGCTTTAGCGCTGTTAACACGTCACAGTTCTAATATTTTTTCATGCCAGAAAGTCACAGTTTAATCCGAAGTCTGGGATCAGTTTGCATCGGCGTTTGTTTGGGAGGAGTGCAGAGTCTGTGTGAGCCGCGACCGAGCACCAGGGCAGCGGCTGTCAGAGCTGCAGCAGCCGCTCTACTGACCTCATCTGCCGGCGGCAGTCCCTCGTCCTCCCGGGGTAGATAAGGAGCCAAGTAACGTATCCGCACGCTTTCAGACGTTTACCGATGGCTGGTTAAACTCTTTGTAGGAGATTAATGTTGGTCTCATTGATTAAATTTAACAACTGTGGCAGTGGCATTAGTTTGTTTGAATGAAAAGTGACCAGGACTACCTCTGGGCTACGGACTGAAATCATCATCTTACCGTAAATAAATACATGTTTTTTAAGGAACCGATCAGTCTTATAAATTTTATTTTGTGAAGTCAGCATAGTTACTGTACATAGCAAAGATTATTACCACTTTATGACTTAAAATTGGTCGGTATTTCATCAGTTTAGCTCAGGAGTTTCTTGCTGTCCGGCCATAGAAACAGCCGCGGTCCAGCGCCACGGGAGGAATGTTTGGAACTATTGAGGGCTCCATGACCCGGAAGTCGACCCGCCATCTTTGAACAACGGAGTCCTATGGGAGTGTCGCCACTCTGTTTTTCTATCGCTCTGGTCACTGTGACCCAGCAGTCGCCAAGGGAACAGTGAGGGTGCTGCTGTCCTGCAGCGCACACACACACACACACAGACACACACACACACACACAGACACACACACACACACACACACAGACACACACACACACACAGACACACACACACACACACAGACACACAGACACACACACACACACACACACACACAGACACACACAGACACACACAGACACACACAGACACACACACAGACACACACACACAGACCACAGTGGGTCAGGTCTCAAGGAGAGCGAGTGAAGCCCCGGCTTAAAATGAGATCCTCTGTCTGCATAGCAATGGGATGGCCTGAGGCTGTGTGTGTGTGTCTGTGTCTGTGTGTGTGTGTGTGTGTGTGTGTGTGTCTGTGTGTGTGTGTGTGTGGTCGTACTTTACAGAGAGAGAGAACTATTGATGGTGTGATTTAGAGAGAGTGTGGATACCTGTGGTTAAAGTGGCGTCCAGCGTCCTTCAGGGAACCCCGAGGGCAGCTGGGGGGGGGGGCAGGGGGGGCCGGGGAGGGGGGGGGGCAGGGGGGGGGGGGGGGTTACTGGGGGCTGGTGCTGAGGACAGAAAACAGTGTGACAGAGTTACAGCTACAGCAGGATGTATATATACATATATATATACATACATAAGTTACAGACTGGCCCTTTAACCTTAAAGGGACAGTTCAACATGTTGTGACTCCAGTGATTTGAGCGGATCAGGACCAACAGGTGAAGCTGCAGCGGTTCCTCTGATTCTCTGACCTTTATCTGAGCAACAGGAGGCACACACACACACGCACACACACACACACACACACACACACACACACACACGCACACACGCACACACACGCACACACGCACACACACACACACACGCACACACACAGAGGTAAAGGTCAGTCATGTCAGTGTCACCTGGTCATTTCCTCTAACAGGGAAACAACACTGAGGTTCACCATGTTCTTCTTCCTCACTCACACACACACACACACACACACACATCCTGACGCACACACACACACACACACACACACACACACACACACACACACACACACACACTGAGCGTCTGGTCTGTTTGTTCTGGTGAAAGTGAAACAGAAAGTGAGCAGAGCAGCGACACACAGTGATGCTGAGCAAACAGCCTCGTGTGTGTGTGTGTGTGTGTGTGTGTGTGTGTGTGTGTGTGTGTGTGTGTGTGTGTGTGTGTGTCTGTGTGTGTGTAAAGCTAAGCCAGCGCTCCGAGGACAGCGTGGCGGTGCTTCTGGGATGCAGCAGCCGGATCGTGGCGTGGAGCGTTCCACAGTGATTATCCGTGACCTTCCGGCTCCGACCTCTCCGGCTGCTGATTGGTGGAGACGGCGGCGAGTCACAGCATCAGGACGCTTCACGCCGCAGACGGATTCATACTGAGTGGAGATGTGATCAGAGCGTCCTCGGAGGTGGTCAGGGGGCGGAGCCTCTTCTCTGATGTCACCGTTATTCATTTCATCACTTCTATACGTCTGGATTTATGTCAGTATTATTTTATTTATCTAGGACATAAATGCATATTAATCAACATGTTGGATAAGCTAAGCTAAGATAAGATAAGCTAAGCTAAAATAAGCTACGCTAAGCTAAGATAAACTAAGCTAAGATAAGCTAAGCTAAGATAAGATAAGCTAAGCTAAGATAAACTAAACCAAAGTAAGCTAAACTAAGCTAAGCTAAACTAAACTAAGCTAAACTAAGCTAAGCTAAGCTAAACTAAAATAAGCTACGCTAAGCTAAGATAAACTAAGCTAAGCTAAGATAAGATAAGCTAAGCTAAGATAAACTAAACCAAACTAAGCTAAGCTAAGCTAAACTAAACTAAGCTAAGTTAAAATAAGCTACGCTAAGCTAAGATAAACTAAGCTAAGATAAGCTAAGATAAGCTAAGCTAAGATAAGATAAGCTAAGCTAAGATAAACTAAACCAAACTAAGCTAAACTAAGCTAAGCTAAACTAAGCTAAACTAAAATAAGCTACGCTAAGCTAAGATAAACTAAGCTAAGATAAGCTAAGATAAGCTAAGCTAAGATAAGCTAAGCTAAGATAAACTAAACCAAACTAAGCTAAACTAAACTAAACTAAACTAAGCTAAGCTAAGCTAAGCTAAAATAAGGTACGCTAAGCTAAGATAAACTAAGCTAAGATAAGCTAAGCTAAGATAAGCTAAGATAAGATAAGCTAAACTAAGCTAAGCTAAGCTAAGCTAAACTAAGCTATGCTAAGCTAAGCTATTCTGTTTGTTCTCTTCTTCTCTCCATCAGATGTCTCTACACATTTTACTGTGGATTGAAACAAAGAGCAGGAATGACCTTCTGAGCCACCGTAGCTTTAGCCGCCAGTAGCTCCGCCCACTTCACACACTATGAAGCTTTAGTTAAGCATTAATAAATAATGAATTCTGGTCTGGCCTGTTTCGTATATTATTGCTGGACTGCATTTATTTATTTTATCTTTTTTTTTTTTTTTTTGGCTGTTTTTCTGGCTGTTTGTAAGAAAAAAAAAAAGAAAAAAGTCTGGACGGATACTGATAAATGCATATAAGATGTTTTATCTCATTCATGTAACTGCAACAAGGAAATGTGTATTTATTTGTATTTGTCTGTCATAAACATCAATAAAAAAAATAAAAATAAAAATAAATAATGAATTCTTAATTTATAACATGAATAGATGAGGATGTAGTTTATAAACAGTTAGTGCTGATCATAAAAAAACAACACAATTTTACTGTTTTTAGTTGTTTTTGTTGTTTTTGTCTTTCTTCTGTTCATTTGATGTTTAATGTCGGAGAAACTTCCTGCTCTGGAAAAACACGACTGGCTCCATGTTTTACACTCAGTGTAAAACATGGAGCCAGTCACACACAGTGTACTGTGTTTATATGTGTATGTGTGTGTGTTTGTGTGTGTGTGTGTGTGTGTTTATGTGTGTGTGTGTGTGTGTGTGTTTATGTGTGTGTGTGTATGTGTTTGTGCATGTGTGTGTGCTGCTTGTTCTTCTTCGTCTCTGAACTGAAACAAACAGAAACATCAAACCTGTCCCTTCATGTCCAGATCCAGATGTGTCCACATCAGGCTGATCTCCTCACCTCGCTCTGTTCCCGCTCTGTTCTGGCTGCAGCTCGGCGGCGGCGGCGGCGGCGGCGGCGGTGGATCTGCAGCCATGAATAAAAGATGTGGTGGAAACAGAAGAGAGAGAAACCATCAGAACATTTTGTTACTGTAAAGCCAGTTTCCAAAATAAATAATTCAACGGCTCTTTGGCTGTAAATTGCGTGTAAAGAGGTGATTGTGCAGCGTCTCGTCTCCACGCCGTCCAGCTCAGCGCCGCCATTAATAACATCATCATCCTGCACCTCTCATCTTATTGAGCAGCACACGGCGTACAGTACAGGATAATGTCCCAGCTTCATGTTGATATCTGCAGCTCGTTGAGGTTTATCAATGTTTTCATTTTCCCATCTTTCTCTCCATGGAATTCAATTTGGCGGCGAGCTGTGCGAGCGCCGCTTCTTCCACTCGGGGTAGTAGCTATTGATGTCGGCCACGTCTCCTCTGGCCTCCGGCGCGCAGCACAATTTTCTATCTATTTACGCCACAGTTCTGACCCCATTGATTTCAAATAGCTGCTGCTGCCGCGGCGACGGCGACTGATCAGCGGCGCGCGGCGCCTCACGGCCTCAGTGGGACGGAGAAATGTGCTGCCGAGCGCCTCGTCAATTACGCTGCAGCTGGTTGGTCGTCCACACGGAGGCTCAGAGGGCTTTTAAACCGCTGCACGGGGAAAGTCATCATCTGGAACTTCAACATTAAAACATCTGGACGTCGACACGTTGGAGTCTCTGCCGTCGTTTCCCTCCTTCTGAAATCTGCAGAAATCCCTGGTTTTAGACCAAACACAGACACACAGCGGCGTCCTCATGGTCGTCCACCTGTAGCTGAAATAAACCCCCTGGCCCAGAGCTGCAGCTGCAGGAGCCACGTGCACAACAACAGGAATGATCAGGAGGGTTAGTTCATGGAGAAGAGACCGAACACAGGACAAAGAAACTTCATTTCTGCCTCCACCAACATGATGGGATCAATAAAGTCTATCTATCTGTCTATCTATCTAACTATCCATCCATCGCAGGATTCAAACCAAGCCTCTATACGTGGGGTGCCCGCTCTAACCACTACGCCACACGACGTCCCAGAAACATTACTGTTTCTGTGTGTGTTTTGTGTTGCTGTGTTGTATTTATTCAGTTTGGGGGAATCACCGAGTCTAGAAAGCATCAGTGGCTCGATGACAGGGACAGCTAACGGCGGCAGCTAAGCTAACAGCAGCAGCTAAGCTAAGGTTAGCTGAGCTAACAGCAGCTAAGCTAACGGCAGCAGCTAAGCTAACAGCAGCAGCTAAGCTAACAGCAGCAGCTAAGCTAACGGCGGCAGCTAAGCTAACGTGGCAGCTAAGCTAACAGCAGCATCTAAACTAAGGTTAGCTGAGCTAACAGCAGCTAAGCTAACGCGGTAGCTAAGCTAACAGCGGCAGCTAAGCTAACAGCGGCAGCTAAGCTAACGCGGTAGCTAAGCTAACGCGGTAGCTAAGCTAACAGCGGCAGCTAAGCTAACAGCGGCAGCTAAGCTAACAGCGGCAGCTAAGCTAACAGCGGCAGCTAAGCTAACGGCAGCAGCTAAGCTAACAGCGGCAGCTAAGCTAACGGCGGCAGCTAAGCTAACGGCGGCAGCTAAGCTAACAGCAGCAGGTAAGCTAACAGCAGCAGCTAAGCTAATAGCAGCTAAGCTAACAGCAGCTAAGCTAACGGCGGCAGCTAAGCTAAGGTTAGCTAAGCTAACAGCAGCTAAGCTAACAGCAGCTAAGCTAACGGCGGCATCTAAGCTAAGGTTAGCTAAGCTAACAGCATCTAAGCTAACAGCATCTAAGCTAACAGCAGCAGCTAAGCTAACAGCAGCAGCTAAGCTAACGGCGGCAGCTAAGCTAACAGCAGCAGCTAAGCTAACAGTAGCTAAGCTAACGGCGGCAGCTAAGCTAACGGCAGCAGCTAAGCTAACGGCGGCAGCTAAGCTACAAACTACTGCGGCTGATACCGTTGTAGAAAACCAACCCTGACCTGCCAGACGGAAGAATCTCAGCCCTCAACATGAACACAGCTGTTATAACACATGTATTACATTCTTAACATGTAACATGTCAGTAGTGTGTGGAATATTATTGATCAGAAAACAGATATTTGTTCTTGGTCACGTTGACCGTCAGTCGACTCTCTGGTTGTTCAGCAGATAATTACACACACACAGACACACACACACACAGACACACACAGACACACACAGGGCAGGTGTTCTCTCTCATTACCTCCTGAGTGTCACCTGGTCACCGGTTCATCACATTTTTAATCAGAGAACGGGGTCGTGTGCTGGATGAAATATTATTACGTCAGTTACTTCACTTGTTGTAGACACGGTTTTATACATAGCCTATATTTTTATGAATAAGAAAACATTTAAATAATAAAACCCAGAGTCTGATGACCAGCTGATCATCTGAACCAGGTGTTGCAGCAGGAAACTTCTAGATCATGCAGCAGTGGAGCCTCAAGGACCTGGAGGTCCTTGAGGACCTGGAGGACCTGGAGGACCTGGAGGACCTGGAGGACCTGGGGGACCTGGAGGACCTGGAGGACCTGGAGGACCTGGGGGACCTGGAGGACCTGGGGGACCTGGGGACCCTGGAGGTCCTGGAGGACCTGGAGGACCTGGAGGTCCTGGAGGACCTGGAGGACCTGGAGGTCCTGGAGGACCTGGAGGACCTGGAGGTCCTGGAGGACCTGGAGGTCCTGGAGGACCTGGAGGACCTGGAGGTCCTGGAGGACCTGGAGGACCTGGAGGTCCTGGGGGACCTGGAGGTCCTGGAGGACCTGGAGGACCTGGAGGACTTGGGGACCTGGAGGACCTGGAGGACCTGGAGGACCCTGGAGGACCTGGAGGACCTGGGGGACCTGGAGGTCCTGGAGGACCTGGGGGACCTGGAGGACCTGGAGGTCCTGGAGGTCCTGGAGGACCTGGAGGACCTGGAGGACCTGGAGGACCTGGAGGACCTGGGGGACCTGGAGGACCTGGAGGACCTGGAGGACCTGGAGGACCTGGAGGACCTGGAGGACCTGGGGGACCTGGAGGACCTGGAGGACCCTGGAGGACCTGGAGGACCTGGAGGACCTGGAGGACCTGGAGGACCCTGGAGGACCTGGAGGACCTGGTCTACAGGTTATTTTCCATGTCAGATGCTGACATTTCCTGCTGGTCTGAGGTCCCTGAACGCAGCGCGGCGCCTCGACTCCGTCCAGACGTAAACGCAGCAGCTTCTTCTCGCTGAGCTCCTTCTCTATTAACTGACGTCCAGTTGCACTAATTATGGACACAAACATCCACGTTGGAGATAATTAGCGTTGGGTGTTTGTGTGAGCGATCTCCGAGGACGCGGCGGCGGCGGCGGCGGCGCCTCCACGGATCAGAAGCGGAGCAGCTTTACGCTCGCTCTCTAATTGCCGTCATGAAGAAAGCGCCACAGCTCTGACATGAGGACGTGTCCCCTAAAGATCCTGCATTAACCAGACAAATTGAGACAAATTACTGCAATAATTACTGGATTTTTAAAAAACGTGGCGTCTTCGGCGCCGGTTTCATTAAAACGCCAACATGACGTTCTCAGTGAAGAAGTGAGAATCCTGCATCGTTTGCTGCTGCACAGCAATTAGCAGAGCAGCACTGATGCCCCCCCCCCCCCCCCCCCCCCCCCCCCCCCCCCCCCCCCCCCCGGCTCTGCTGCGTTCATTCAGACTGCTTTGACCCTTTGACCCCGCCGTGACGCCGTAGTCAGGTTAAGTTAGGCCACGCCCCCGACGCACACGCTGAGGAAAGACATGACGCTGGACAAGATCAGGGTTACAGGAAACAGTGAAAACTCCTCTTCCTCCTCCTCCTCCTCTTCCTCCTCCTCCTCTTCCTCCTCTTCCTGGAAGCACCGGGGTCGACCTCATGCTCGTTTACACGGCGGCCATCTTGGAAGCTGTAGAGATAGAAACACACACGAGAGGAAGAGGATGAAGAGGAGGAAGAGGAGGAAGAGGAGGAAGAGCGAGGGCAGAGTGAATGGAGGATAATGGAGCAGCTTTAATAAAACCAGGTCACAGAAACATTAGAGGAGCATCAGTCACACACACTGTATTACCCTGCTCTTCTTGTTGACTGACAACTTTATTTCCAGGCAGCGACACACACACAGACACACACACACACACACACAGACACACACTGTGACTGACGTGGTTTTAATGGACTCTGTATGAAGATGGTTTTATAAACTCTTCTTCTCTTCCTCCTCCTCCTGGGGTTGTTGCTCCGTGCAGCTGCAGGTTTGCACGCCACAAACGACGTACGCACACACCTGGCGCGTTGTGTGGTCGTTGTGTGGTCATTGTGTGGTCATTGTGTGGTTGTTGTGTGGTCGTTGTGTGGTCGTTGTGTGGTCATTGTGTGGTCGTTGTGTGGTTGTTGTGTGGTCGCTCCATCACTATTGTTTCCTGCAGACTTCAGTTGCTCCCACTGCTTCCTGTTTCCTCTAGCGCCCTCTGTGTTGGTGGTGAAAACTGCAACAGAGAACGGGTCAAATATAATGGTGCTTTTCCACTGGCACGGCTTGGTTGTGTTTCCATTACAGCTGAGTTCTCTAGTTCCTCCTCAGCGGGGGCGGGGGCAGCATGGGGGGTCCGCGGGGCCACATTGTCCGATCGATCCTCTCGTCAGCTGCAGACTCCCTGGTCTGCTCCTCGTTAACAGACAGTGGATTAAACACAGCAACAGGTTCCTCAGGTGAAGGAACAACAACAGTCTGATCCAGATCAGCTGCTGCTGCCGCTCTGGTTTGAAATGTCTGGGTTTGATTCTCATGTCTGACGTCACGCTGGCGCTGACTCTCTGGCCAATCAGAGGAAGGCAGTGGGATGACGTCACGTTAGCTCGCTTGGAACCAGGGCCGAGGAGGAACTAAAGATGGGACCTGGTTCCAGGAACTAGGGCTAGTGGAAACATGCAGGTAGCGCGCCGAGCCAAGCCGCGCTAGTGGAAACGCACCTTTAATGTCTTTGTGCTCTGCTGAGGAGCGGAGGGAGCAGGTGACGGTCCAACCAGGCCGTCGTCCCGGTGTCTGGCGGCGAAGCCACGTGTCACTGGTACAAACATGGCGGCGGCGGCGGCGGCAGACTGACGAGAAACAGAGCTTTGAATGATGTTAACAGCTGAAAGCAGCGACGCAGCGAGAAGCCACACAAGATGCAGCCGTCAGAACCTCCTCATCATGAAGAACCAGGTTCCTGTGTCCATCCTGGATCCGATCAGAACCAGGAAGTGAACCAGGAAGTGAACCAGGAAGTGAAGCGGGCTGAACGCGGCTGCTGATTGGACTCAGACAGAAACTGACCAGACATAAAAGTCCAGTTTACTTAACGCATCAACCATCACATTACATCGCCGCGTTGCCACGGCAACCACAGGAACCACCACCAGAGACTCCTCCGCCTCTCAGCAGCGACGGAGGTTCCTCTGAGTCTGGAGCCAATCACAGCACAGAGAGACTCATCGGCCAATCACAACACAGAGAGACTCATCAGCCAATCACAACACAGAGAGACTCATCGGCCAATCACAACACAGAGAGACTCATCGGCCAATCACAACACAGAGAGACTCATCGGCCAATCACAACACAGAGAGACTCATCGGCCAATCACAACACAGAGAGACTCATCGGCCAATCACAACACAGAGAGACTCATCGGCCAATCACAACACAGAGAGACTCATCGGCCAATCACAACACAGAGAGACTCATCGGCCAATCACAACACAGAGAGACTCATCGGCCAATCACAACACAGAGAGACTCATCAGCCAATCACAACACAGAGAGACTCATCGGCCAATCACAACACAGAGAGACTCATCGGCCAATCACAAGCTGAGCTGAGGCTACGCTAAGGATGCTGTTTGATCTGTTTTATTTAAGTTGATGTGGACGAGACAGAGACAGAGACAGGATGGATGTCTCCACCTGGGAGTGTGTGTGTCTGTGTGTGTGTGTGTGTGTGTGTGTGTGTGTGTGTGTGTGTGTTTGTGTGTGTGTGTGTGTGTGTGTGTGCGTGTGGACAGCAGGAGTGTGTGATGCCATGAAGGCGGCGACACGTGGGTCATTCTGATGGTTATTTCTGAACATCACCATAAGGCACGAGTCAGATGGACGATTAGGCCGCAGCATATGTGCAAACACACACACATGAACACACACATGAACACACACACACACATGAACACACACACATGCGGCGTGTGTGTAAATGGCCCGTGGCGGCGGCGGCTGCAGCTCCTCTTTAAGTGGGTGATTATGTGTAAATGTTCATGTAATGACGTGTTGCTTCTCGCTAATGTCCCATCAAACCTTCCCGCCGTCCACGGCGCCGTGTCCCCACAGACGCCGTAATGGACGCTCCGCTCGCCGCCGTCCTCGGGAACACGAGGTTGTGTGTTGGAGGTGAATCTCTGCATCACCACGACAACAGACGCTCCGCTCGTCTGGCGGCGAGCGCCTCATCAAACACAACAACCACCGCGTTCTGCTGCAACAAAGATCCTCTACGGAGACGATGCTGCAACAAAGATCCTCTACGGAGACGATGCTGCAACAAAGATCCTCTACGGAGACGATGCTGCAACAAAGATCCTCTACGGAGACGATGCTGCAACAAAGATCCTCTACGGAGACGATGCTGCAACAAAGATCCTCTACGGAGACGATGCTGCAACAGACACACAACCAAAAAACAACAACAAACACTCACTTTAAAGGGATAGTTCAACATTTTGGCCCTATAGTCATAGAAGGTTCGTTACCTTTAATTGTCGGTGCAAGCTGTTTTTAGAACGGCGGAGCAGAGCCGTGAGCTGCTCAGAGCTGAATAAACAAATAGTTTGTTTTATTCTCGTGTGTTTTGTCGGCACCAGATTCAGAGTTTGTTAGACGTCGTTCAGTGTAAACGTAGAAACGTCTGGACCAATCATCCTGATCGTGGTTTCACTCGTGTTTGTCGCGGCTCCAACAGGAAGTAGGACTCAGACGGGCGAGCTGCGGTAGAGTCGCTGATCTGAGACCTTCATGTAGATGAGGAGACGGTGCAGAGCGGACATGACAGGAAACACGACACCCTTTCAGAATAAGACTGAGACAGAAACATCGTCAGAGACTCAACTGACTGGAGACGAGCAGCCAATCACAGACACAGGATTATGCCATGTTCTGCCCTAGAATATTTTCTTTCTTTCTTTCGTTCTCAGAACCAGGTCAGGACCGGGTCAGGACCAGATCAGCAGGTGCAGCTCCATCACCACCACTAACCTGTGTGAACTGAAGTTTCCCCCTCTGCCCATATTTGGACTGGCTGGGTTTAGGGGGCGGGGCCTCGTGCTCCAGGACCAATGGAGAGGTGATGATGTCATCACGGCCGGTTTTATTACATTATTGGCTTCATTACATTTGAAATGGGCAAAATTATTACGTTATTGGTGGCTACACACACACACACACACACACACACACACACACACACACACACACACACACAGACACACACACACACACACACACACACACACACAGACACACACACACACACACAGATGCCATTTTAACTGTCACACTTGCAAAGGTCAACTCTCCCTCTCTGCTCCACACTGAGCTGCTGCAGTTACTACTACTACCCCCCCACACAGACAGACACGCAGACACACACACAGACAGACACACACACACACAGACACACACACACACACACTGAGCCCTGAACTCATTAAAACAAATTGAGCTTCTTTGCGATGGAGAACATGTGGAGCTTCGTCTCCGTCTCTGGTGATGTCACTGGTTCACTCAACAACCTCTCACACACACACACACACACACACACACACACACACACACACACACACACACACACACACACACACAGACACAGACACACACACACACACACACACACACAAGAGAAACCGTCCTGATGACTCTGACGTTCAGAGAACGACTGGAATAGAGAGAAAGAAAAACACTCACTTTAAAGGGACAGTTCAACATTTGTCAAATTGGCCCTATGAGCAGCTCCGACTGCCACGTGCACTTTACAGACTGTTATGGAGGAGGAGGAGGAGGAGGAGGAGGAGGAGATATATAGATATATATACATACACACACACAGGACAGGAGACGGAGAACCCTTCAAAATAAAAGCACAGAGGAAGAAGAGGAAGAGAAAACATCTCCATCTTTAAGATCCAATGAGACACAGATTGTTTTTTTTGTTCCCATGATGCATCTGTGACGATGAAGATGAGTACACCCTGAACCCCCCCCCCCTCTCTCTCCGCTGCCCTGTGATCAGCTGTGTGAAGAAGAACTGGATCTTTGATCCGTCTTTATTGTCTGGTCAATCAGCTGAGCACAGATGCATGCTGGGAGCTCAGGCAGGGGGCGGCTGCTCAGTGTGTGTCTGTGTGTCTGTGTGTGTGTGTGTGTTGCAGCTCTATATTTAACCAACCGGTGTCACCTGTACACACATCCTCACAGGCAGAAAATTACATCTTCACAACTACAGCAGGAACTAAAGCAATTAGTAACTCATCAACTGAAGTAAAGAACCAGGCGTGTGTGTGTGTGTGTGTGTGTGTGTGTGTGTGTGTGTGTGTGTGTGGGCGGCAGAGAGTAAAAAATAGATTCATCATAACAAACGGGCGGCGAGATATTTAATGACGTGTTGATGTATGTGATTCAAAGAGCAAAGAGCTGGAGAAGTTACACGTGAAAATA
>CM064890.1:237500-340000 GCA_030347415.2 Decapterus maruadsi
AGAAGAAAAAAAAAACCCTCCAAAAGCTGCAGACGGCTCCTGATTGGACGAACATGACTGTGTGTGAGTGTGTGTGTGTGTCTGTGTGTGTCTGTGTGTGTGTGAATTCATTACAGCGACCGTCAGAAGACGCAGCAACAGGTGATGAATCTGCAACAGGAAATAAAGAACTGCTGTTAGAGTCTCAGTCTCAGGCTGGGGGGGGAGGAGAGGAGGGGGGAGTGAGGGGCTTTAGGCGAGATGCTGCAGCTTGTTGGCGTGGAGACGAGCTGCAGAGAGGTCAGGTGGAAGTTAAAGGGATAGTTCAACATTTAGTCAGACTGTCCCATCACCATAACCCCTATAGTCATAGCAGTAGGTTCGTTACCTTTAATTGTCGGTGCAAGCTATTTTTAGAACGGTGGAGCAGAGCCGTGAGCTGCTCAGAGCTACGCTACGGAGGCTCATTATGGGATTTCTTGGTTTCCCTCATCAAACTCATCAAATACACAATCCAACAACTCCACAACGCTCTGGTGGACAAGTTGTGACCTGCACATTCACCACGCTATGAGATAATAACACAACGTTACCACACAGAGGTGTTTGACCATATGATTTTTTGAGTTTGTGTAACTGCAAACGCACTAGGACACACACACACACAGGGCTGTGGAAACAGTTGGTGTTTAACCCCACCACCGCCACCGCTGCAGCTCTGTTTGCAGGCGGCGGCGCTCTGACCTCAGAGAGAACAAACACAGTCCAGGAGAAATTGGAATGAATAATGTAGAGTCTGATGTGTTTACTGAGCTTCAATAAGACATGAGGAGGAGGACGGTGGCCTGTGAGGACCAACTGGTCACTTCCTCCCGTCTCTGCTCAGAGTAACAACCAGCTGCAGGTTGTTCCCGGCCGGCCGGCGGCGGCGGCGCTGGAAGTGAAGGAAGCTGAGCATCAGCGTGGGAAGACAGACGTCTAAGAACAATGGACAGAATCACACGATCGATGCAACAGTCGATACGGAGACAAACATCGTTCCTCCAAACAGTTTAAATAAAGTTGAAGAAGACGGAGACGGAGACGGAGACGAGACGACGCTGCTGCTGCTGCTTAAACAAGAAGAAACAAACTCTCTGTAATTAACAAACTCATTAAAAACTGGTTCGTCATCTGTGGAGCTGCAGAGCCCAGTGGACGTTACCACGGTTACATAACTCATCCGTCTCCAAGGAGACGAGTCAGAAACTAGATACGAAGATTTAGATTAAAGCTCCTTCAAAATAAAGGTAGATGTTTGTGTTAAAGCTCCTTCAAAATAAAGGTAGATGTTTGTGTTAAAGCTCCTTCAAAATAAAGGTAGATGTTTGTGTTAAAGCTCCTTCAAAATAAAGGTAGATGTTTGTGTTAAAGCTCCTTCAAAATAAAAGTAGCTGTTTGTGTTAAAGCTCCTTCAAAATAAAAGTAGACGTTTGTGTTAAAGCTCCTTCAAAATAAAGGTAGATGTTTATGTTAAAGCTCCTTCAAAATAAAAGTAGCTGTTTGTGTTAAAGCTCCTTCAAAATAAAAGTAGCTGTTTGTGTTAAAGCTCCTTCAAAATAAAAGTAGACGTTTGTGTTAAAGCTCCTTCAAAATAAAGGTAGATGTTTATGTTAAAGCTCCTTCAAAATAAAAGTAGCTGTTTGTGTTAAAGCTCCTTCAAAATAAAGGTAGATGTTTGTATTAAAGCTCCTTCAAAATAAAGGTAGATGTTTATGTTAAAGCTCCTTCAAAATAAAAGTAGCTGTTTGTGTTAAAGCTCCTTCAAAATAAAGGTAGATGTTTGTGTTAAAGCTCCTTCAAAATAAAGGTAGATGTTTGTGTTAAAGCTCCTTCAAAATAAAGGTAGATGTTTGTGTTAAAGCTCCTTCAAAATAAAAGTAGCTGTTTGTGTTAAAGCTCCTTCAAAATAAAGGTAGATGTTTGTGTTAAAGCTCCTTCAAAATAAAGGTAGATGTTTGTGTTAAAGCTCCTTCAAAATAAAGGTAGATGTTTTTGTTAAAGCTCTTTCAAAATAAAAGTAGCTGTTTGTGTTAAAGCTCCTTCAAAATAAAAGTAGCTGTTTGTGTTGAAGCTCCTTCAAAATAAAACAGAGAAAGATATAAAGATATAAAGCTTTAAAGATTTTCTCACATTTGAATGATAATTAATTTATAAATGAGAAGCTAACAGTGTGAATGTGAACTAAATCCATACATAATTACAAGAATCCATCTGAAACATCCCATAAATGGGCTCCATCAGCAGCTTTAACAGTGTAATGTAATGAACAGGGAGCAGAACAGACGTCCCAGCTGATGGATCCAGACATGTGGCTCTAATCAATGACTCTGAGCGGCTGCTGATTGGCTGAGGAGGAAATCTCCTCAAAGGTCACGTCTCACCTGTTTAGCCCGTGGCCTTTTACCTGCCCCCGCCCGTGGTCAATCACCGCCGCGTCGGGGCAATTACACACATCTATTAGAATTACAGCGGCTGCAGAAGAAGAATGACATCACAGCGAGCGAGCAGCAGAAACACACACACTAACACTAAAGACTCTGATAAAACCAAGCAGCTTCACCCATTGGTCAGATATGCAAATTAGTGCATATTGATCAGATTTTGCCTCATTTACATATTTAAACATTACATTTTGATCAAACTTGTAACACATGAGTCTTAATGTGAGTGATGAAGTTTCATGGTGACATGTGTCATTTAACTGTTTGACCGTGTTCACCTGCAGCGTCCGCCCTCGCTGAGAATCTGAGCTTTAATGAGTCCAACAGAGCGGTTTGTGTTGTGGATGCGAGCGGCGGCGGCTGCAGAGCGCCGTCTGCAGAGCGGCGGCTGCAGAGCGCCGTCTGCAGAGCGCCGGCTGCAGAGCGGCGGCTGCAGAGCGCCGGCTGCAGAGCGGCGGCTGCAGAGCGGCGGCTGCAGAGCGCCGTCTGCAAAGCGCCGTCTGCAGAGCGCCGTCTGCAGAGCGCCGGCTGCAGAGCGCCGGCTGCAGAGCGCCGGCTGCAGAGCGCCGGCTGCAGAGCGGCGGCTGCAGAGCGGCGGCTGCAGAGTGCCGTCTGCAGAGCGGCGGCTGCAGAGCGCCGTCTGCAGAGCGCCGTCTGCAAAGCGCCGTCTGCAGAGCGCCGTCGCTGTGGTTTGATGTGAAAACTGTAATTCTCAAAACAAATTGCCTGTGACACTCTGACACCGTCTGAAAGGATCCTGCTTCTGTTGTGCTTTCACAACTCAACGTATCCGTGTTCCAGTCCTTTCATATTTTGCCCACAGCGTTCATTTAGCCGAGCGGCGCCCGGCGTCGTGCTGAGCAGCATCTGAGACGCCGACGCCGCCGACCGACCACGCTTTTATGTTCACAGAGAAGAAGAGGACGGAGACGCTTTCTTGTTCCTGACAATCCCACAATTCCTGTGTGTGTCTCCGTGTTTACGCCGTCAGTCTGCTCGCCGCGTTAACCCCTTCATGGACACAGACCTGCTCTGCTGCTCGCCGCGTTAACCCCTTCATGGACAGACGCTGCTCTGCTGCTCGCCATGACGATCAGGGTTCTAATAATATATACATCTACTATTACTACTGAACCCTGATGAACTCAGTTCTAATGTTTGTTCTGAATCTCTGAATTCACCTTTAACTTCTATTTTTAAATCAGGTTTCTATGTGTCTCTTAGAAATAAATGATTTCCTCTTTAAGGTAAGTAATGAAATACACAACACAAGGTTTAGAGAAAATAAGTTCCCAATTATTTACTCAAGAAATTATTAAAGGTGTAGAGAAAAGAAAACTGAATCTGAGCCTCTGGGTCATAAATTAGTGTAAAAACTCATCTATCAGACGATGGAGGACAAACTTTGTGCAAAATTCTATTTTTGAGTAAATCCAGGATGAAAGTGTGTATTTTCTTGTATTAGTTTCTCATTGGTCGATGCAGCGCACGGATTCTACGTCAGCCTGAACACCATTCATCAGCCACTGATATTGGATCTGTCATCCGTCAATCAAACGTCTGAACACACACACGGAGCTCGGACTCGCCTCAAGCTTTGAATATCCCGCCGCTCGATAACGACCAATCAAATCCGTTACATTCACTCGGGTAAAGTCGTGTTGCAGCTCGTGACGACTCGGCGCGACAGACGGAAGAAACGGCCATTTCTGTACAGCTTTAATGCAATGTAAAAATAAAATAAAAATATGAATGTTCTTTTGCTTTTAAACCTTCACAATAAATTCCCTCTTTTTAAGGTAAACACTATGAATTGTCCCTTTTTCACAGGAAACACAATAAATGAATTATCCCTCTTTTGTAAGGCAAATAATAACTGAAATAACCCTCTTTTCCTTCAGTAAAACAGACATCAATAAACACTTTAAACCCAAATAGATTCATGCAGAACCTTCCATTCACTTAAATGCAGTATGTGCCCCCACGCCTTATTACTACAGCCGGCATTTATCAATTAATAGAAAATAAACCTGTGTAACTACTCCTTTAGTGCATCGTGCAGGTCTGGATGTTAACACAATGGCCTTAAACACAACGGCTGCTTCACACCGACTGGGACACAGAAAAGAACAAAGGTACCTTAACGACCACTGTTGTATCCTGACACACACCGGCTGATGTCTGGAGGAGAAGATCCGTCACTGCTGACGTCACGGTGCTGCTCGTCGTCTGCAGCTCCAGCTCCTTTTCCCACAGTCACTGCCGAGCAGGTAGCTTGATGCTAACTAGCTGCTCCATTAGCTGCTAGCTTCCCGTCGTCCTCTCTGGTTGAATAATTCACTTTCACCATAGATATATACACGTAGATGCCGCATTCGGGCTTGTGATCTTGTGCAGGTGTTCCATCTGACAAGTCCTCCAGGTTGAACGAATCCTCCATCAACTCGGTCACTAACTCATCTAAACATCTTTTCTTAATAAGTTATTTTATATTTGTTTGAACTTGTTGAATTTGATGTAGATTTTCCAACACGCTCATCAAAGGGTGCCTTCCTCCCTCTGCATATAGCTACCGGTAGTTAGTTAATTGTTATTTTGTTCCTGTATGTCCGTAGGCCCTCCTCTTTTCCTGTCCGGCCTGAAACACCTGAGATGTTACGTTCCGGCCGATCTCAATTAACCCCATAAATGCTGCTACATATTACTTTTACAGATACACTATCTTTCAAATAAAACAATAAACATATAATATATAGCCTACTTTTAAACTACTTTTCACATTTTTATAACATTTTAATCACACTATTTTTATGCTTGGATTTTAACCGGGTTACAAGAGGAAACAAAACGTTGGAGTAAATAGACAACAGATAATCAGAGGAAAACACGTCTGGTAATCTGTTCACGTATTTTAGTCTCAAGTGCTGAGAATTTATGGAATTTAGTCCGACTCCCAAACTATTAATCACTTTTACTTTTCTTGACTTGATCTCTCCCTCAGAGTCAAGACATCTGACATTCTGTTATTTCTGAAACAACACAACATGCTCAGCTGTCGTCATGCAATTAACCCCATAAATGCATTCACTGTGAGTCCGACACTATCTTTCAAATAAAACACATGGGGGGGCACATGGCACATCCACAGTTCAGTCAGACACTGAAATGAAACTGTAACCCAGCGGTTTGATTTCCTCACCGTCACTCACTTCCCTTTTATCTAAATGTTTGTAAAAAGCAGAGGGTTTGAAGTGTCACTGCTGGTTTTAGAGACCTGATGGATGGGGGGGGGGGGGGGGGGGTGGGGGCGGAGGAGGAGGAGGGAGGAGGAGGAGGAGGAGGCGTCTGCATCCGTCTCCATCAGGTCTGATGTGATATCCAGTCATCTCATCTCATCCACTCACAGTAATAGAAAAGTGGAGATCTGAAAAGTCCTTTAATAAAGTCATGAGAAAGTCTGAAGACACCAAATTAGATCTGCAGGCTCGGGTGGGCACGAGGGGGGGGGGGGGGGGGCAAAATGGCTGCACAGGAAAAACAAAGACACACTGAAAATACAGACAGACTAAAATACTGCAGTGTTTGATGATGGGGAATTATTATTATATTGATTATTTGAATTTCTGTATTGACATTTAATCAATAGTAGATTTGCAGCTTCAGATCTTTGTTTTGTTTGTTTTATGTTTCTACCTGTTTCATTTCACAGACACCAGTTTGTAACAGTAATGTGTATAAATAAATAAATAAATAAATTAATTAATTAAGTGCTTATAATTCAGAGAAACAGTGTTCGATGCTCGACTGGACAAACTGTCACACTGCGCCAACATGTCGCCATGTCGCCGCTGCAGGTTCGAGTCTGAAGCCACACGTGTTTTATTGTGGAGGAGGGAGAGGTCACACACACACACACACACACACACACACACACACACACAGTAGCCCGTGGCCTCTTAATCCAGCTCAAACAACCAGAGCATCACCAGGTGCTTCAGGCCGGACATCCATTCATCAACACGCCTCCACTCTGAGCCGACTGAGCCGGATCTCTGTCCTATCAGAGTCGGATCTGGACCGGATCTGGACCAGATCAGAGCTGGATCTGGACCGTATCTGGACCGTATCTGGACCGGATCAGAGCCGGATCTGGACCGTATCTGGACCGGATCTGGCCTGGCTGTGAGGGAAGGAGCTGGGTGTTAGTGGTCAGAGCCCGGAGGCGAAGTGCAGCTCAGTGGACGGTGGTGGTGGTGGTGATACAGCAGATGGAGATGGAGCAGATAAATAGAGAGAAGAAGCTTTAAGCTCCTGCAGAGTCACACACACACACACACACACACACACACACACACACACACACACACACACACACACACACACACACACATGAAGTGTGAGTGTGTGCGGCAGCTGCTGGCGCTGCAGGACGAGCAGCTCCCACCGACGCCATCTTGTTCTTCTGGACACGACTTTGTTCCATTAAATGACAAACTGTTCACGATGAAAACTCTCTCTTTCCTCCAGGCGTCGTCATCGTCACAGTCGTTCACACCAGTCTGATGATAGTTCACCTGCACTTCCTTTTACTTGGTGCACGTGTTGCACGTGGACCAACTCTGTGTGTGTCCCACAGTCGCTGTGGATGGAGCTCATGCATGTGTTTCTCGCTGCACCGTTCAGTTGGTCTGTTGTGAGTAAACACCAGATGAGATGGAAACAGAGCGGTTCAGGATGAAGGCATCCAGAGGAAACAGTCTCCACTAGTGGTCAGGAGAGGAACTGCAGCCTCTCACTCACACGCTGTAGTTTGATCAATGACAATAACAGAAGAAAGGTGGACAGAAATGTCAGTAAAGTTACAACTAAAGAGGAACTAAAACTTTAATGACATTGATGCTCAGAGAGAAGACGAGTGAAGTTCCTATTATATCTTTAATTACAACAGACTCATGATCGTCACTGTGACTGCTCTTTAAGATAAAAGAGGAGAAGGAGGAGGAGATGGATGAGTGAGAAAGGATGGAGCCATGATGGAGGAGGAGGAGGAGGAGGAGGAGGAGGAGGAGGAGGAAGAGGAGGAGGAGGAGAGGAAAGTGTGGTTGTGACCGTTCGTCTTGTTTGTGGCTGCTGAATAATTGAGAGCAGTTGTTCTGGAAGACATATTGGTTCATATGTCATTACGGCCTACGCTCCGGGCTGAGACTCTGACTGAACCCCCCCCCTGCCCCCCCCCACCGCCCCCACCCTCAAAGGCCCCTTTAAGTCTGCCCCTGTGCATGCTGGGTAAAGGAAAGGTGAGCTGTCAGTGTTAATGCTGCTGTGTGAGTGTAGCTCAGAGATTTATGGGTTAAATTCAACATTCAGCGCCTGATAAACAACACAACAGGATCATTAAACACATCCAGCACACAAAGCTGCACATGCACAGATGCATGATGGTCTACGGCTCAGGATCAATCAGGATGGAGAGAGACCATCGTGTCACGACTTCCAACCGCCGGATCACGACTCCTGAAACTTTTCTAGACTTTAACGCGGCTGATAAATCTGTTTCATCCATTCATTTTTAGAATTTATACTTTTAAGACGATGTTTAAAAATGAAAATCTAATTTCTCTTTAAGGTGTGTAATTACCACCAGGCTGCAGCGCGGAGCCTCGTCCTCCCTCCTGAGCTTCTGAGGAGACGCGTTGTCCTGCTCCGTGATGCTGGGGTGACGGGGTTTTCAGCCTTGGTTTGTGCGTCGGGGCCGTTCAGACCTACACAGAGAATTATACAATCAAAACAATGTTGTTGGGCATAGTTTGAGTTTTCATCCCCATTGGGAGGGTTATGAGTTGTAAAACCTCACAGACCTGGCAACCCTTACTTTACACCTACCAGTAGCGGATTAGCCTACATTAGCAGAGCTTTAACATCAGCTGCTGACGCTAACAGCAGTCGTTAGCCGCTGCATTAGCAGATAACATCTAACATTAACAGCTAATAGCTATAAGTCGCTAACATCACTGGCTAACAAGCAGATAACATTTTCAGCTAACATCAGCAGCTGACACTAATATCTGTCATTAGCTGCTAACATTAGCAGCTAATATCTAAGGCTAACATCTACAACAGCAGCAAATATTAGCAGCTATCAACAAGCAGCTGATGCTAATCATTAGGTCTGACATTAGCACTTAACATTAGCAGCTAATGTCAGTCGTTAACAGCTAACATCAGCAGCTGACACTAATATCATTAACGGATGACATAAGCAGCTAATAGGCTATCAGAGGCTAACATCAGCAAAGACAACAGCAGCTAACGTTAGCAGCTAACATTAGCAGCTAACATTAGCAGCTAACATTAGCAGCTAACATTAGCAGCTAGGTGTCACCATTGAGTTTAACCAGTGTGATCTGCAGACCATTAGAATACGGTGAAACTGATTGTGTTATTTTACTGTGACCGCGCCTCACACACACACACACACACACACACACACACACACACAACACAGACACACACACACACACACACACACACACACACAGACACACACACACTGCCTCCTGTCTCTGCTGTGTTTTGTTTGTCAGATAAAACTGTTGAACATCACAGTTTCACTTTCCCGTCGTGCAGGAGGTGACGTGTTGAATAAACACTCTGATGTAACAGACGCAGAGCTGCCAGTGTGTGTGTGTGTGTGTGTGTGTGTGTGTGTGTGTGGTTGATTGACAGCTGATCCGGCCTCACAGACGCCGCGGCGGTTACACGGCCTGACACGGCCCGTCGTGACCCAATCATGGTGAACACAGTCGTATAAATGAACAACACGGCGCAGAGTCACATCCACATTAAGTGTGAAATTACATTTTCCATACGTTTGGGGGGTTTGGAGCGTCGGGCTGATGGCGGGTAATTCCCAGAATTCCACGCTGCCGCACATTGATTTCCTCGCTGCCTTGAAACAATTTTAGGTGAGATTTAAATCTGCCAGGGGTCAAGACCAGCTGCTCTTCTCCTCCCTCCATCCTCCTCCTCTCTCCTCCCTTTGTCTCTCCATCCTCCTGCTCCTCCTCTCTCCTCCTCTCCTCCCTTTGTCTCTCCATCCTCCTGCTCCTCCTCTCTCCTCCTCTCCTCCCTTTGTCTCTCCATCCTCCTCCTCTCTCCTCTCCTCCCTTTGTCTCTCCATCCTCCTCCTCTCCTCCCTTTGTCTCTCCATCCTCCTCCTCTCCTCCCTTTGTCTCTCCATCCTCCTCCTCTCCTCCCTTTGTCTCTCCATCCTCCTCCTCCTCTCTCCTCTCCTCTCCTCCCTTTGTCTCTCCATCCTCCTCCTCCTCTCTCCTCTCCTCTCCTCCCTTTGTCTCTCCATCCTCCTGCTCCTCTCTCCTCTCCTCTCCTCCCTTTGTCTCTCCATCCTCCTCCTCTCCTCTCCTCCCTTTGTCTCTCCATCCTCCTCCTCTCCTCCCTTTGTCTCTCCATCCTCCTCCTCCTCTCTCCTCTCCTCTCCTCCCTTTGTCTCTCCATCCTCCTCCTCCTCTCTCCTCTCCTCTCCTCCCTTTGTCTCTCCATCCTCCTGCTCCTCCTCTCTCCTCCTCTCCTCCCTTTGTCTCTCCATCCTCCTGCTCCTCCTCCTCCTCTCCTCCCTTTGTCTCTCCATCCTCCTGCTCCTCCTCTCTCCTCCTCTCCTCCCTTTGTCTCTCCATCCTCCTCCTCTCCTCCCTTTGTCTCTCCATCCTCCTCCTCTCCTCCCTTTGTCTCTCCATCCTCCTCTCTCCTCCTCCTCTCCTCTCCTCCCTTTGTCTCTCCATCCTCTCTCCATCCTCCTCCTCTCCTTTGTCTCTCCATCCTCCTCCTCTCCTCCCTTTCTCCTCTCCTCCCTTTGTCTCTCCATCCTCCTCCTCCTCTCTCCTCCTCTCCTCCCTTTGTCTCTCCATCCTCCTCCTCTCTCCTCCTCCTCCTCTCTCCTCCCTTTGTCTCTCCATCCTCCTCCTCCTCTCTCCTCCCTTTGTCTCTCCATCCTCCTCCTCTCCTCCCTTTGTCTCTCCATCCTCCTCCTCTCCTCCCTTTGTCTCTCCATCCTCCTCCTCCTCTCTCCTCCCTTTGTCTCTCCATCCTCCTCCTCTCTCCTCCTCTCCTCCCTTTGTCTCTCCATCCTCCTGCTCCTCCTCCTCTCCTCCCTTTGTCTCTCCATCCTCCTCCTCCTCTCCTCCCTTTGTCTCTCCATCCTCCTCCTCTCCTCCCTTTGTCTCTCCATCCTCCTCCTCTCTCCTCCCTTTGTCTCTCCATCCTCCTCCTCTCCTCCCTTTGTCTCTCCATCCTCCTCCTCCTCTCTCCTCTCCTCCCCTCCCTTTCCTCTCCTCCCTTTGTCTCTCCATCCTCCTCCTCTCTCTCCCTCCCCTTAGTCTCTCCATCCTCCCTCCCTTTGTCTCTCCATCCTCCTCCTCCTCCTCTCCTCCCTTTGTGTCTCCTCCCTTAGTCTCTCCATCCTCCTGCTCCTCCCTTTGTCTCTCCATCCTCCTCCTCCTCTCTCCTCTCCTCCCTTAGTCTCTCCATCCTCCTGCTCCTCCCTTTGTCTCTCCATCCTCCTCCTCCTCTCTCCTCTCCTCCCTTAGTCTCTCCATCCTCCTCCTCCTCCCTTTGTCTCTGGTTGATTGACAGCTCCATCCGGCCTCTCCCAGTCTCTCCATCCTCCTCCTCTCTCCTCTCCTCCCTTAGTCTCTCCCACTCCTCTCCTCCCTTTGTCTCTCCATCCTCCTCCTCTCTCCTCTCCTCCCTTAGTCTCTCCATCCTCCTGCTCCTCCTCCCTTTGTCTCTCCATCCTCCTCCTCTCTCCTCCCTTTGTCTCTCCATCCTCCCTCTCCTCCCTTTGGTGTCTCTCCACACTCCATCGTCCTAAATGAACAACACTCTCCTCCCTTTGTCTCTCCATCCTCCAGAGTCACATCCACATTAAGTGTCCTCTCCTTACATTTTCCATACATTTGGTCTCTCCATCCTCCTCCTCCTCTCTCCTTTGTCTCTCCATCCTCCTCCTCCTCTCCTCCCTTTGTCTCTGATGGCCTCCCTCCTCCTCTCCTCCCTTGTCTCTCCTCCTCCTAATTCCCTCCTCCCTTTGAATTCCACCTTTGTCTCTCCATCCTCCTCCTCTCCTCCATCCTGATTTCCTCGCTGCCTTGAAACAATTTTAGGTGAGATTTAAATCTGCCAGGGGTCAAGACCAGCTGCTGCTCTTCTCCTCCCTTTGTCTCTCCATCCTCCTCCTCTCCTCCCTTTGTCTCTCCATCCTCCTCCTCTCCTCCCTTTGTCTCTCCATCCTCCTCTCCTCCACCTCCTCACTCCTCCTCTCCTCCCTTTGTCTCTCCATCCTCCTCCTCCTCCTCCTCCTCCTGTCTCTCCATCCTTTGTCTCTCCATCCTCCCTCCTCCTGTCTCCTCCCTCCCTCCTCCCTTTGTCTCTTTGTCTCTCCATCCTCCTCTCTCCCTCCTCCTCCTCTCCTCCCTTTGTCTCTCCATCCTCCTGCTCCTCTCTCCTCCCTTTGTCTCTCCATCCTCCTCCTCTCTCCTCCCTTTGTCTCTCATCCTCCTCTCCTCTCTCCTCTCCTCCCTTAGTCTCTCCATCCTCCCTCCTCCTCCCTTTGTCTCTCCATCCTCCTCCCCTCCTCCTCCTCCTCTCCTCCCTTTGTCTCCTCCATCCTCCCTTAGTCCTCCTCCTCCTCTCTCTCCTCCTCCCTTTGTCTCTCCATCCTCCTGCTCCTCCTCCTCTCCTCCCTTTGTCTCTCCATCCTCCTCCTCTCCTCCCTTTGTCTCTCCATCCTCCCTTTGTCTCTCCATCCTCCTCCTCTCCTCCCTCCCTTGTCTCTCCATCCTTTGTCTCTCCATCCTCCCTCTCTCCTCCCTTTGTCTCTCCATCCTCCTCCTCCTCCTCCCTTTGTCTCTCATCCTCCCTTTGTCTCTCCCTTTGTCCTC
This sequence comes from Decapterus maruadsi, assembly GCA_030347415.2. Classification (NCBI taxonomy): domain Eukaryota; kingdom Metazoa; phylum Chordata; class Actinopteri; order Carangiformes; family Carangidae; genus Decapterus; species Decapterus maruadsi. The sequence goes on from CM064890.1 coordinate 249,919, forward strand.
CATCCTCCTCTCTCCTCCCTTTGTCTCTCCATCTCCCTCCACCCTCCTCCTCTCCTCCCTTTGTCTCTCCATCCTCCTCTCCTCCCTCTCTCCTCCCTCCTCTCCATCCTCCTTTGTCTCTCCATCCTCCCTTTGTCTCTCCATCCTCCTCCTCCCTTAGTCTCTCCATCCTCCTCCTCTCTCCTCTCCCTTTGTCTCTCCATCCTCCTCCTCTCCTTTGTCTCTCCATCCTCCTCCTCCTCCTCCTCTCCTCTCTCTGTATCCTCCTCCTCCTCCTCTCCTCCCTTTGTCTCTCCATCCTCCTCTCTCCTCCTCCTCCTCTCTCCTCCCTTTGTCTCTCCATCCTCCTCCTCTCCTCCCTTTGTCTCTCCATCCTCCTCCTCTCCTCCCTTTGTCTCTCCTCCTCCCTTTGTCTCTCCCTCCTCCTCCCTTTGTCTCTCCATCCTCCTCCTCTCCTCCCTTTGTCTCTCCATCCTCCTCCTCCTCCTCTCCTCCCTTTGTCTCTCCATCCTCCTCCTCCTCTCCTCCCTTTGTCTCTCCATCCTCCTCCTCCTCCTCCTCTCCTCCCTTTGTCTCTCCATCCTCCTCCTCTCTCCTCCTCCTCCTCTCTCCTCCTCTCCTCCCTTTGTCTCTCCATCCTCCTCCTGCTCCTCCTCCTCCTGCTCCTCCTCCTCTCCTCCCTTTGTCTCTCCATCCTCCTCCTCCTCCTCTCTCCTCCTCCTCTCCTCCTCTCTCCTCCTCCTCTCCTCCCTTTGTCTCTCCATCCTCCTGCTCCTCCTTGTCTCTCCATCCCCCTTGTCTCTCCTCCCTCCTCTCTCTCCTCCTCTCCTCCCTCTCCTTCCTCCTGCTCCTCCTCCTCTCTCCTCCTCTCCTCCCTTTGTCTCTCCATCCTCCTCCTGCTCCTCCTCTCATCTCCTCCTCTCCTCCTCTCCTCCTGCTCCTCCTCTCCTCCTCTCTCCTCCTCCTCTCCTGCCCGTAGAAGCAGCTCCATCTCCAGCCTTGTAAATAATTTAGGTTTCAATATGATGTATTTAATTCTGCTCAGAAAAGGAGATGAAAATGTAATAACATTTGCATAATTGTGCATTAATTATACATCCAGTAGTTTTTTAATGACTTAAGCAGACTTTTGGAGGGAGGCAGCAGATCCCGTCTACGGAGCCAGGCCGGGTCAGCTGCTAATCAATCAGGCAGAAGCAGAGCCCAGGTCTGAGACCGGATCAGACCGGATCAGACCGGATGAGACCGGAACGCCGGGAATCCACACGATCTGTTTGGGAAAATAAAAAAGCAGCCGCGCAGAAACAAAAAACCAGATGAAACTAGATCATAAAATGTACTTGTGTCTCATGGACGATTAGAGGAGGAGGTTTACTGTGTGTGATGAGGTTAAATGGTCTTTAAAGGGATAGTTCACCCAAAATTCAAATGTCGATAAGAGCTCCGTTCCTTCTCTGAGTTACGGGGGGGGGGGGGTCCACGCAGCAGGATTTGTCCATATAATGGTTGTCATGGATACCACACCAACAAACATCCAGATCCCTCCATCCTGCTGGTCTGTAATGTCCCTCTGGTGGTGAAGCCCCCACAGGAGAAACTGTTCCAAAAAATTAACTAAGTCTATATTCTGATCTTGTTTGTTGTTTCCCAGTGTCTCAGTTCACTGCTCTTCCTGACGGAGGAACAGTTTCTCCTGTGGGGGGGGGGGGGTCACCACCAGAGGGACGTTACAGACCAGCAGGATGGAGGGATCTGGATGTTGGTTGGTGTGGTGTCCATTGACAACCATTATATGGACAAATCCTGCTGCGTGGAAATTTGAATTTTGGGTGAACTATCCCTTTAACATGGACTTTTCTTGTCCCCAGGTGTTGACGTCCTTCTGTCACAGTAACATGAAGCTGAGGAGGCTACAGTAAGTGCTTTGTGCAGCTACACGTTGTCGTGCTTCATGATCAGTCTGATGGTCATCGATCGCTGAGATCACTGATGATAACGGTGCATCTCCTCCATCTATAATAATCGGTTTAGTCGTCACGGAGACGGAGCTGAGCTGTTGAGTCAAACTACTGTTTCCAAGATTAAGGTTTAACTTTGTGGACAGGAAGTGAGTCACTTTAAACTCCGCCCACTAAAGAAGAAGACAGTGAGATGTGGTAGAAATCCCTGAAGGCAACACGTACGCATCATCACCTCTACAACGAGTCTGTGTGGTAACGTTGTGTTATTATGTCATAGCGTGGTGAATGTGCAGGTCACAACTTGTCCACCAGAGCGTTGTGGAGTTGTTGGATTGTGTATTTGATGAGTTTGATGAGAAACCAAGAAATCCCATGAGCCTCCGTAGCGTAGCTCTGAGCAGCTCACGGCTCTGCTCCGCCGTTCTAAAAACAGCTTGCACCGACAATTAAAGGTAATGAACCTACTGCTCTGACTACAGGGGTTATGGTGATGGGACAATTTGACTAAATGTTGAACTGTCCCTTTAAGTGTTCATTGTGTGTTCATTGTGTGTTCATTGTGTGTCTGTTGTGAACATCCTTCAGGCAGATTAAACTGCTTGTGTTGGACATGTTGTCTTTAAAGCCAATGAATGCAATGCGCCCCCCCACCGCCCCCCCCCCCCCACCCGTCACCATGACAACAAGGCAGCCAGAGGGTGTAACATGATCCACCAGATCCAATTAGGACTATGGGATGGATTAGATTTGAATAGATGTGATTGCATTAAGGATAGATTAGGTTTATTGTGTTATTAGCTTTAGAAGGGCAGGAGGCAGGATGACTGAGCTGCAGACGACTGGGGGGGGGGGGCATTCCTCTATTCACACCCTGCTACGTCTCCATGACCACATCCTCCTTCCTCTGTGTGTCGCCGTGGAAACGTAAACACCACATCCTCCTTCCTCTGTGAAATAGTGAATATATATTAATGTACAGATAAGTAACAGTAGAACAGAGCAGTTCCTGGTATGACTGCAGCAATGGCTGATGGGTAATCACATAAACATCACATAAACATCCACACGTCTTTGTCTTAGAGCCTGAAAACACAACCACAGTTGTTTTATTCTGAAATCTCTGGAGGAGACGATGCTGGCTCCTGATTGGCTCATCTGCACCACACTGCAACAGGTTGAACTACAACAGGCTCCATGCTGCATGTACTTAGACATGTTGACATGTTGACATGTTGACATGTTGACATGTTGTCATGACTCCACCTCCTCAGAGCTTCTCTTCCTGTTTGTCTCTCTTGTTGTTGCTAAGCGACAGTTTGCTGATGTGCTGGTTTGAGCCGGATTCAGGCGGGAAAAATAAAATAATAAACACCTTTCCTCCAGCTTCATGTTCACTGATGCTTTTCTGAAGCAAAACAAACAGAAACATGTTATAAAAACAAGAGAAAGAGAAAACGACAACATCCTGTCATGTGACGACTGCACGCACAACGACAACATGTAAACGCCGCAGCGCTCGGCGCCAACGGGAGGATCCTTCATCCTTCCTCCTTCATCCTCGCTCCTCATCTACAGAGTCTGATGACATCGGTCGGTTGGTGTCGGGTTGACTGCAAGTCATCACAACTACACAACAACAATAACAACAACAACACAACAGCACAACAACAACAACAACAACACAACAACAGCACAACAGCACAACAACAACAACACAACAACACACACAGACACACAAACAAGCATTTATGGCCCCAACGAGCCACTAAATGGCTCTGATGGATGGGAGTGAAGCCCCACCTTCACCTCCTGCAGCAGCAGCTCGGCCAGTTTTGCTAGCTAATGTCAAACACTTCACGACACACACCTCCATAAATCTATACACACACCTACACACAGACACACACAGACACACACACAAACAACCATTTCTGTCTCCAAGTGCCACTAAATGGCTGGTTCTGTCCTGGATGGGTTCTAGTCCTGGTTCTGGTTCTAGTCCTGGTTCTAGTTCTAGTCCTGGTTCTGGTTCTAGTCCTGGTTCTGGTTCTAGTCCTGGTTCTAGTTCTAGTCCTGGTTCTAGTTCTAGTCCTGGTTCTAGTTCTAGTCCTGGTTCAGCTACTGGTTCAAACAGTTCTAGTTCTCTGGTTCTAGTTCTAGTCACTGGTTCTAGTTCCATCAATCTAGTTCTACTGGTTCTAGTTCAGTCCTGGTTCTGGTTCACACAGACACACAGACTGGTTCTAGTCCTGGTTCTGTTCTGAGTCCTGGTTCTGGTTTCTGTCTCTATAGTGTCTCTATCTGGTCCTGGTTCTGGTCCTGGTCCTGGTTCTGGTCCTGTTCTTTCTTCTCTGCCTCCTCTTCGTCCTCGCTGCACATTCACTGTGTCACAAATTACAGAGCAAATCAAACTGACGCTGCTGCTCTGACATCACAGGGTTAATGACTGAGGTGGGTTTACTGAGAGGATGAGGAAGAGGAAGAGTGAGAGGAAGAGTCAGGTCTGTGGTTGGTGGACCAGTCCAGACGATGTTTTAACATTTATAAAGTTTAAAGACAACTGATCAACAGATGAATCAATAACGACAGTAACTGCTGCCAGCAGAGGGAGCTCTGGCTTCACACACACACACACACACACACACACACACACACACACACACACACACACACACACACACACACACACACACACACACACACACACACACACACACACACACACACACAGCTGAGTGTGTGTGACTTTATGGAAATATCAACACGCTGTACTCCGTGTGTGTGTGTGTGTGTTTCTACCTCTACTTTGGGCCAATTCTCCCAGCAGAGGGGGGGTAGGGGGGGGGGGGGGGGGTTGTTGCTTTATGCTTCACTAGCCGTCAGCTGGTTTCCATGACGATAATAACCATAACCAGATTTTTATTCCTGTTCAGTTTGGTTCCTAGTGTGTGTGTGTGTGTGTGTGTGTGTGTGTGTGTGTGTGTGTGTGTGTGTGTGTGTGTGTGTGTGTGTGTGTGTGTGTGTGTGTGTGTGTGTGTGTTAATGAGCTGAAATGTAAAGATGTGAATTTAAATCTAATGAAATCATCAGAGACTGAAGCTGGATGTTCATTAGTAATAAATACAATTATCATTATTGTTATTATTATTAGCTCCATGTGGTTAAAGGGCCAGTCTGAACAATCAGAATCTACAGATTATTATAATATAAAGGAAATATAAATGACAAACAAACAGCATTTCTTTAGAGTCAGTGATTCATTTAAATCTCTGTATTTATTAAAGATCATGATGTTCAACTGAACAACACAGGTCACGTTAGAGGATCCTCCTCTCATCCCACCTGGAGCTTCCTCCTGGTTTTCCCTGTTAAAGGGTTTTCCATGGAGTTCCTCCTCAGTGGATGTGAGGGTCTAAGGACAGAGATGTTGTTATTATGGGATGTGAAGCCCTTTGAGACAAACTGGTGCTAAAACCAACTGCTAACCCTGGGTGGAGGCCGTTTCTTTGGGTCCATTCACAACAATGTATGTTGTAAATCTCTGGGCAGGACACAACAACACAACACAACACACACTGCATTGTGCTTCTTTCATGGTGTTTTGTGTGTATTAGCTGATTGTGAATGGAGGTGAATATAAAGCTTATTATGGTCTGTCCTGCTGCTGCTGCAGCTGCTGCTGCTGCATGAATATCACATGTTGGAACACGGCTTCAACACCAGGAGGCGTGTAATATTCAACACGCTCTGACACAACACACACACACACACACACTGTAAACCTGTGTTACGTTAAACCCACATCACACACTTGACAAAATAGTGAAACAAACACCAAACATTTGTTCTGAGACTCAACAACGTTACGTTTTCAGGAAACGTACGTTCAGTTTCGGCCTCTGGCGTCAACGCCTGGAAAAAAAAAAGTGGAAACATTTCTCAAAAAGAAAGTTTAAAAAAAACTGTAAAATCCCAAAAAAATCTAAAAAAAAATAAATAAAAAAAATCAAAAGTTATAAATTCTAGAAAAAGAAGAAAATTTAAAAAAAATGAAAAAATTCTTTTAAAAAAAGGAAAGATTCTAGAAAAAATGGAAAAAAAATTAAAAAGAGGAAAAATTCTAGAAAAAAAGTGATTCAATTTCTAAAAAAAAAGAAGAAAAAAAAGTGGTAAAATTAAAAAAAATAGTGAACTTAAACTAATATTTTTCTCAACTATTGTTTCAATCTAGATGGGCCTGATTTAATCAGGTCTGGTTTGATCTGGTTTGGTTTAATCAGGTCTGGTTTGATCTGGTCTGGTTTGATCTGGTCTGGTTTAATCTGGTCTGGTTTGATCTGGTCTGGTTTGATCTGGTCTGGTTTAATCTGGTCTGGTTTGATCTGGTCTGGTTTGATCTGGTCTGGTTTGATCTGGTCTCTTTTTCTCAGTCTGGTTTGATCTGGTCTGGTTTAATCTGGTCTGGTTTGATCTGGTCTGGTTTGATCTGGTCTGGTTTGATCTGGTCTGGTTTGATCTGGTCTGGTTTAATCTGGTCTGGTTTGATCTGGTCTGGTTTGATCTGGTCTGGTTTGATCTGGTCTGGTTTGATCTGGTCTGGTTTGATCTGGTCTGGTTTGATCTGGTCTGGTTTGATCTGGTCTGGTTTGATCTGGTCTGGTTTGATCTGGTCTGGTTTGATGTGGATTCTGCTGAACCCGTTCATGTTCCTCTGAGGACGAACCAGAGGATGAACCCTGGTCCTGATGTTCAGTAACTCCTCCTCCTCCTCCTCCTCTTGTCTCTCAGTCGTTCGCTTTGTTTTAAAACGTGGTTTAGACACAGAGACAGTGAGTGAGGGGGCGGAGGGGGGGGGGGGGGACTGGGGTAATATCTCATTCAGTCTCTCCCCCTCAGCAGAGCAGATGGTGTGAGTGAGCAGGACGGTCATTTCTAAATCAATAGCTGAGCACATGGGAATGAACCTTTACTGACCTGACCCACAGTAACATGACGTCATGGCAACCGTGACACTGAATATTATCTGGTCCTGGTCCTGGTCCTGGTCCTGGTCCTGGTCCTGGTCCTGGTCCTGGTCCTGGAACACCAGCCCCAGCATCCTGTTATTTTGGTATTAGGCTACTTATTCTGGTTCTATAATGAAAACAGTCAATGTCTTACAAGATTTGGTAAAAACAACATAATTTTATTGGCCCTGGTCCTGTTCCTGGTCCTGGTCTGGTGATGGTCTGGTCCTGTTCCTGGTCCTGGCCCTGGTCCTGGTCCTGGTCCTGGTCCTGGTACTGGTCCTGGTCCTGGTCCTGGTCCTGGTCCTGGTCCTGTCCTGGTCCTGGCTCCAGGGGCCCTGGTCCTGGTGGTCCTGGTCCTACACCAACAGTCCTGATCCTGGTCCTGGTCCTGGTCCTGATTGGTCCTGGTTTTATGGGTCCTGCTCCTGGTTCTGTTCCTGCTCCTGGTTCTGGTCCTGGTCCTGGTCCTGGTCCTGCTCCTGGTTCTGGTCCTGGTCCTGATATCTCCCAACAGTTTATCAAAAATGGTCCTGGTTTTTCTGGTCAAATCTGCCAATATTCTGGTCCTGGTTCTGGTCCTGGTTCCTTCAGGGCTTCTGTAGTTACACTGAGCCACATCACACGTCTGTTACCATGGAGACAGGTTGGACTGTCATTGGACCACCTGCTGTCAATCTTGTGTTCTGACCAGCTGGCTCCTCCTCCTTCTGACCAGCTGGTCTTAGCCATCACTTGGTCAGGATGAAGACATCCTAAATGCATTGAGTCAATGGAAGAAGATCCCCTTCGAGGTCAGTTGGCTAAAAATCTGGAGCAGCTGGCTCCGTAGCCCCCCTACCAGCTGCTCCTGCTCCTGGACCAGACTGGCTCTGTCTCCTCGACCAGCTGGCTCCGCCCCCTTGGACCAGCTGGAACCGTTTGGACCAGCTGGATTTTCTTCGGGCAAAAAACAAACTGTGATAAAATCATAAATAATATTTTATAAATTGTCTGAGATTTGAATGATTTATTTCAAGGGAGTTAATCACCTTAAAGTCAAAGTTCAATTTCCTCTTCATCTCAAAAATAGAGGAGGACCAACCTCCTCTGCCTCAATGGACCAGCCTCCTCTGACACACACACACACACACACACACACTGAGGTGTTTCCATGCCGACACAAAAATACACAAGAGCCACTGAAATAACTGCACACACAGAAATAAACACACACAGATACATGCACACAACACACACACAAGAGCTACATTAGTTCTGCAAACACAAACACACACACTGAAACACACACAGGGACCGGGGGCCGTGGGGGGGGGGGCAGAGAGGCAGAGGGGGGGGGGGCAGAGTAAACCAACAGCCCTGCAGCTTCTTCTTCTTCTGCAGACGAGCTGTTGTTTAATACGACGTCGTCCACGTGGAGCCACGAGAAACTGGTGGAATGAACCTTTACTGACCTGACCCACAGGTACAGGACGTCATGGCAACCGTGACACTGAATATGATCTGGTCCTGGTCCTGGTTCCTTCAGGGTTCTGGTCCTGGTTCTGGCCTCCTGGTTCTGGATTCTCTGATTGGTTATATTTCTGGTCATCTGGTCCTGGTCCTGGTTCTGGTCCTGGTTGCCTGTGCCCTGGTCCAAAAGAATAAATATTTGGTCCTGGTCCTGGTCCTGGTCCTGGTCCTTTCCTGGCCCTGGTCCTGGCGCCTGGTCCTGGTCCTGGTCCTGGCCCTGGTCCTGGTCCTGGTCCTGGTTTGGTTCTGATCCAGAATCCTGGTCCTGGTCCTGACTCTCCTTCTTCTGGTCCTGGCCCTGAGTCCTGGTCCTGGTCCTGGTTCTGTTACCATGGAGACAGGGTTCTGGTCACCTGGTCCGGTGGTTGGTCCTGGTCCTGGTTCTGGTCCTGGTCCTGGTTCTGCCCCCTGGTCCTGGTCCACACTCCTGTCAACAACTTGTTCAGTCTGGTGACCTGCTGTCCTTAAAGGGACAGTTCACCCAAAAGTCAAAGTTCACTCATCATCGACTTCATCTCACACACACACACACACACACACACACACTGTTACCATGGAGACAGGACACAGAGAGGTCACCAGACACACACACAGTGGCACACACACACACACCCACACACACAGACACACAGACACACACACAGACACACACCCCTTCACCAGCTGGCACAGACACACCAGCTGGCTCCACACACACACACAGGACCACTGGCACACACAGACACACACACACACACAGGACCAGCAGGCTCCACACACCCCACAGGCTCAACACACACTCCTGTCAACAACTTGTTCAGTCTGGTGACCTGCTGTCCTTAAAGGGACAGTTCACCCAAAAGTCAAAGTTCACTCATCATCGACTTCATCTCACACACACACACACACACACACACACACACACACACACACACACACACACACACACACACACACACACACACACACACACACACACACACACACACACACACACACACACACACACACACACACACACACACAGACACACAGCGTCCTGTATTGATGAGACCAGAGGCTCAACAGGCTGATCCAGGTTCAGCTGAAGGTCGCAGCATTTATTCTAACCCCCCCCGACCACCGTGAGTGATACCGGCTCAGTTTAATGTGGAGGAGTGAGGTGGGGGAGGTGGGGGAGGAGGGAGGAGGAGGGGGAGGAGGAGGGGGGAGGGGGGTCAGTGAACCATCAGTCATGAGCTCCTAAAAGTCACAGAGTGAGAGATGACGAGGTTCAACCCCCCCAAAAAGGCCACGTCCTCCATTACGGCTCTATAAAGCAGGAGAGAGGCCGCCCCCCCTCCCCCTCTCCCCCCCCCTCACTCTGCCCCCCCCCCCCCCCCTCTGCCCCCCCCTCTGCCCCCCCCCTCTGTGACAGGAATTAGATGTTAGATAAACAGACGCAGAGGAGAGCTGACATTTCACAAAACGCACAAAAACAGCAGAAGAAGAAGAGCGGCGAGCAGCAGCTCCTGGAAAGGCCACGCTGGCCGTTAAACTAACCATAGACCGACCCCCCCCCCTCACCCCCCCACGCCGTTAAACTAACCATCCCTTTATTTGGCTCTAGACCACACCCCCCCTCCCTCCCCACCCATCTGTACTCTCAGCAGACGCAGGGAGAGTGAGTGCACGGAGGTCAGTAAATGCCACATCCACATGATGCTCCGTCCTGCAGGAAAACACTGTTACCGCGGCAACAAGCCAACATCCACCCTCCTGTTGAGCCAGGAAGTGGATTCATTACTGAATGAATGAATGAGTGAATGAGTGGTTATTCTGGTGTCATGGCACCACTGTGTTCCATCCCATATGAGACCAGACACATCAACACTTCTTCCTGTTGTGTTGTAAACAGAGATGTAAACAACAGATGTAAACAACAGATGTAAACAACAGATGTAAACAGTTTTCCGTGAGGAGAACAAACATGCAAATGCAGGACGGAGAGCGTGCAGACCAGTGGACGCTCCTTCATGTCTCAGACCGGATCATGTGAAGCTACAGCTACACAAATATCCGGGGGATCGCCGCGGTAACACACACAGAGACGCATACACATGATCTGGAGAGAAGCAGCCTCTGTTTTCCTAAACTACAGAGCGGCTCGCGTTAATGTGCCGTTAAAATCATCTTAGCGAGAGGAACTGCAGACAGACACCGCGGCGTGGAGAGAAGCAGCCGAGCGCCGCTACGTTACTATTTACTATCACATTTTTCCGATTCAGAGGTGGGTTTTCCCTGTTCCCACTTCCCAGTGCCATTGAACGCAGCAGGCGCCAGGCCGGTAAAACCCAGAACTACACAGGACACCAGGCAGGACTTGTGATGATCATCTTGTTTTAAAATCTATATTTCTATAAACCTGCTGGTCGTCAGTCAGAGAACCGGAGGGAAGATTCTCCACTTTTCTTTTGGCTCCGACAGGATTTGACCTCTTGACCTCTTGACCTCTTGACCCTTCACATCTGATCTGTTCCACAAACACAAAGAGCTTCCACAACACGTTACTGCACTAAACCTGTCATATTACAAATATAATTACAATGTATTTCCAGGGTCGGCTGTCGACTCGTCCTGCTCATCCTCCCAGAGGAAGGAATAAAGGAGCAGTGACACAAAACTTCTTCTCACTTTCTGACCAAACAGATGCTGCAGCGTGTGGAGCAGCTGAAGAGGGGGGGGGGGGGGGGGGTTGAAGAGCAATCACAGCAGAGAAATGTCATATTTGCATATCTCAAAAATACATCAGAGGACGCCGTAAAGGCAGCGGCGGCGGCGAACACACGTCTGCAGATCGAGAGGAATTTACACTGCTTTTCACAAGAACTGTTTATGTGCAATTTAAAGAGGAAGATAAAGGTTAGACTGGAGGGGGGGGGGGGCTCCTGTACAGACTGGGGGGGGGGGGCTGCCTCCTGTACAGGGGGGGGGCTCCTGTACAGACTGGAGGGGGGCTGCCTCCTGTACAGACTGGGGGGGGGGGGGGGGGGGGGCTGTTATCAATACATTGGTTCCACTTCCTGCTTGTAGCTCGGGACTGATCAGCTGATCAGTCGCTGCAGCGGCCTCCTGTTCTGGACCAGGTTAGCGCTGCCACTCAGCCCCCCTCCCTGTTAGTGTGAGTGTTAATGCCCCCCCCCCCCCCATCTGCCAGCGTCTCAATCCGAGGCTCCAGTCGGTGTCTGTGATTGGCTCTGCTCTCCAAACAATGGCACCTTGTTTTCATTTGATTCAAACAGATTAATTAATTAACGACCGCGCGCCAGAAGCTGTTGGTGATTAATGAGGCAGTGGCGTCCAATCAGCTGGCAGGAGGAGCAGCCGCCTGATTGGCCGTCCTCCTCCTCCTCCTCCTCTCACCTGACTCTTTCTACTCCTCGGCTGGAGCTGCGCCTCATTGGACGGTGCCAGGACGCCGTTCACCGATCCCTCATCCCGCCACGTCTCCACGTGCACGCTGCCTGGCTGCCGTGCGTGCTCGCCGCCGTCACCGCTGCCGCTGCCACTGCCGCCACCGCCGCCGCCGCCGCGAGGGGAAACGCTGCCATTTGTTGACCCATGAGAGTTTGTATCTGCAGCAGGAGGAGACGACAGGACAGGTAAATGAGACAAAACAGGCCCCGCTGGGATTACACACACACACACAGACACACACACACACACACACACACAAACACACACACACACACAAACACACACACAAACACACAAACATGCACACACACCAACGACCCACCAGCTCGCTGCCGCCGAACGAGTCGACTGAGAGCAGCTTTAGCCCCGCCCACAACCACCTGACCCCCCCCTGGATAACGTTAGTCATTATATAACAGTGGTTTTACATCAAGGAGCCTAAACTGACACAAAGAGCACTGGAAATTATAAATTCAGATATTATTCAAACATTTCACATAAGAAGCTTCAGGATGATTGACAGCTCTAATATAAACATATGCAGCGTAACTCTATCCAGTGGATTTCATGGTATCAGTGCGAGCAGGACGGCGCCGGCGCCGCTGCAGCCGCGTGGACGTGTGTCTGCAGAGACTCAGGAGAAACTGAATGAGGAAACACTCAGATAGAAACTACTGGAGATTAGAGGAAGTGGAAAACACCAGCCAAGCGGCGGCGGCGGCGGCAGCGGTGGCAGCGTGGTCGTGGTCGCGCTCCGTCTCCGTCTCCGTCTCCGTCCTCCACATAAATCACAGCAGGACTGTCTCTGCAGATAGAGACACGTTATTACAGCTGAACACAGCACAGTACAGGATGATTAAAGTCTGTGGAGTTTCTAAGAGCAGCAGCAGACATGATTTATTACCCCAAGCCCCGACCCCCGTCACTGCCCCCCCCCCCCACTCTCACACACACACACACACAGTGAAATGTAAAGCAGGCGCAGCGCCGCGTCCTGCAGGTGGACGGTAACGTTGTCGACAGAGTCTCCTGTTGTTGGACTAACTGACTAGGAGTTTAAAGGGACAGTTCAACATTTAGTCCTCTCACCATAACCCCTATAGTCATAGCAGTAGGTTTGTTACCTTTAATTGTCGGTGCAAGCTATTTTTAGAACGGCGGAGCAGAGCCGTGAGCTGCTCAGAGCTACGCTACGGAGGCTCATGGGATTTCTTGGTTTCCCTCATCAAACTCATCAAATACACAATCCAACAACTCCACAACGCTCTGGTGGACAAGTTGTGACCTGCACATTCACCACGCTATGACATCATAACGTATATGCAGCAAATAACCAGAACTACTTTCTCCTCTGAAATCCCTCCGCCAGCAGCCACACCTGTCTGGAATGTAGTTCCGGCTGCGTTTGCGTTCACGCCGGGCGCCTCGCTCTACTCGCTCTACTCGCTCCAGTTCGCCCGCTGGAATATATGTTTTTACTCGCGGCATTGACTTGAATATTTCGCCGTTGGCGTCATTCACACGGCTCAGATTTGTCTGTAATTCACTGTAATGTTGCCACGGCAGCAGAGTGGGAGGCTGTTTCCATCCCATAAACAGACACTGAGGGGTTTGTTCACGTCTTCAGAGCGTCGTCCCTGACACGTGGAGGTGTTTTCTCTCTTCCAGTAAAACGTTACCGCGGTGATGACTCATCGCTCGCCGCTCACACTCCAGTTACAGCGGTTTGGGCCGATGACGACGAGTCCCTCCCTCCCTCCTGCCTCCAGCAGCCTGACTTCCCTCTCTCCTCATTTACTGTAAACCCCCCCCCAGGAGGAAACACCCTCCGCTCTGAGCTGCAGGACTGACAGGAAGTGACTAAACAACACCAACTCTAAACAAACACAACGAAGCATCAGGTCTGGGTCTGGACCGGACTAGAGAAGAACAGCATGAGAACATGTTTCTCTGTGTTTCAGTGCATTATTAACACGTTTACAGTTATTGAACCAACTTTTTACTAAATATATTATGAATAACCTGAAATTCTTGATAAAAATATCTGCAATTTCAACAACATTACGCCTCTTCTACGTCTTCTATGTAGTTTTGTCACACTCGGGACAAACCAAGCTCATTCTCTCTATGAACTGCTTCACCTCTCCAGAAGAAAACATGGTTCAGTTTCCAGTTTCCAGACGTGTGTCTGAGCTGCAGTCGCCTCCAGACGTGTGTCTGAGCTGCAGTCGCCTCCAGACGTGTGTCTGAGCTGCAGTCGCCTCCAGACGTGTGTCTGAGCTGCAGTCGCCTCCAGACGTGTGTCTGAGCTGCAGGACTGACATCGAGCCACAAAACAATCTAAAATCTAAAACTGTAGCAGAAATAAAGCGAGTGTTGGAAAAACACAACAAAGCATCAGGTGAAACACTGGAGATCCACCTGGAGCTCAGAGAGGTGATGATGATGATGATGATGATGATGATGATGATGATGATGATGATGATGATGATGATGGTGATGATGATGGTGATGATGATGATGATGATGATGATGATGATGATGATGATGATGATGGTGATGATGATGGTGATGATGATGGTGATGATGATGGGATGGCCCCCAGGAGACGCAGACAGCAGCTTGCAGCTCATCTTCATAATCATAGACACCCTGGGTGCTGCTGCAGCTGCAGGGCCAATACAGGCCGCCACATCACAATTTGTGTGTCTGTGTGTGTGTGTGGGCGTCGTGTGTGTGTGTGTGATTATATTAGCGTGTGAGGCTGAGCGCGGCCGCGGCTCCGCCTGTCACCGACGCTGGAAGGAGAGTGGAGGGACCTTTGAAAACAGGAGGCTGGAGAATTACAGAAATTGGATCAAATTTTGAAAAATGGCTCTCAATTCAAACACCTACACACACACACACACCTACACACACACACACACACACACACACACACACACACACTGACACACACTCTGAGTCAGCCACCCTCACTGCTCCGTATCCAGTTCTTCTGGTAAACAACCTAATAAAAAAGGGAGGGAGGAAAATGAACCTCAACCGCAGCACAGACACATGTTCACACACTGACGCACATACATCACACACACACACACACATCATAGCACCGTGCTGCTGCTGCTGCTGCTGTGTGTGTGTGTGTGTGCGCGCGCTGCAACAGGTTACCTGCTGAGGATAAAGCAGAGCAGCATGATGGTGGATACTCAAGTTTACATTGAAATTTGGTCATAATGATGGTAATTTTCAGAACTTTCACTGGATGTCCCACCAAGGAGGACTGTCCTTCTGAAGGAACACCTGGAGGTCAAACTGATCTCAGGTCTGACCCACAGGCAGTTTGTTGCTGTTAAATACGACCTGCGTGTTATTGTAGTAACTTACTCTGAGTATCACACAATACAAGTATTGTAACGGATTACTTTTAGTTACTTTTGGATTACTTTGTTATCACAAGGTTCACAACAGATGTGACACAAGCTGGGTGTGTGTGTTAGAAAGAGAGGGAGGGAGATGCTAACTGTTAGCTAACTTACCCTACGTAGCTCAGCTGTTAGCTCCGTAGCTCAGGTGTTGGTCTCCGTCAGGTAAAAGCTGCTAGCTGTTAGCTGTTAGCTCCATAGCTCAGGTGTTGGTCTCCATCAGGTAAAAGCTGCTAGCTGTTAGCTGTTAGCTCCATAGCTCAGGTGTTGGTCTCCGTCAGGTAAAAGCTGCTAGCTGTTAGCTCCGTAGCTCAGTTGTCGGTCTCCATCAGGTAAAAGCTGTTAGCTGTTAGCTGTTAGCTCCGTAGCTCAGGTCTCCATCAGGTAAAAGCTGCTAGCTGTTAGCTGTTAGCAACCGTAGCTCAGGTGTTGGTCTCCGTCAGGTAACAGCTGTTAGCTGTTAGCTCCGTAGCTCAGGTGTTGGTCTCCGTCAGGTAAAAGCTGCTAGCTGTTAGCTCCGTAGCTCAGGTGTTGGTCTCCATCAGGTAAAAGCTGTTAGCTGTTAGCTGTTAGCAACCGTAGCTCAGGTGTTGGTCTCCATCAGGTAAAAGCTGCTAGCTGTTAGCTGTTAGCAACCGTAGCTCAGGTGTTGGTCTCCATCAGGTAAAAGCTGCTAGCTTTTAGCTGTTAGCAACCGTAGCTCAGGTGTTGGTCTCCATCAGGTAAAAGCTGCTAGCTGTTAGCTCCGTAGCTCAGGTAAAAGCTGCTAGCTGTTAGCTGTTAGCTCCGTAGCTCAGGTAAAAGCTGTTAGCTGTTAGCTGCTAGCTGCTAGCTCTCCGGTACAGTTATCCATCACTGCTGTTGAATTAGCCGCTAAACTGCTGGACGATGAAACCGACGGGTCGTCTGTGTGTTTACATTTCATGAAAGCAACGTGAACGTGTGCCGCTCATTGGCAACAAAGTGTCGACATGCTGTCAGCGCTCCCATTGGCTGCTGCCTGCGTCAGTCATTCAGATCCGATGCTGATTGGCTGTTGGAAGAGTCAGAAGGCCGTAAGAGGAAACACATGTGAAAATCAGGATTAAGGCTGTTTTTAAATGATCAAAACAAACTTGAATTTGTCTTGTAATGTTCAGGCTGATGTTGAAGCTCTGTTTTCTATCAGGAGACGAGTTCATGGACGTCAGCGATGAAATAAATTAAAAAGTTGACAGCTCTTATAATGTTAGTTCATTCTAAATGTCACGCAGCTGTTTTTTGAGCTAAGATATAGAAATATTTAAGCTATGAAGTCAAATCCATCTGCATCAAATTGGACTTTTTTAGGTTAGGATATAAAAACTAAAGACATATTTGGATGTTGTTTCCTCCTGGATGAGTCGTGGCGGCGCTGCAGGACTCTGCACTGGATCAGAGTCATGAGGTGCATCTGATGTGTTTTTAATAGTGTTTTCTCTGGCACAGGATACACTACGTCTGGCTCTGGGACACACACACACAGACACACACACACAGACACACACACTTGTTTGAGGGATACAATTAGTGTTTATTATATATGAAGGAGGGAGGAGTGTTTCTTTAGTAAAGCAGCGTGAGAAACTGTGGGCAACATTTTATTTTAAAGGATAACTTTCGTTTTTTACAACCTGGACCTTATTTCTAGCATCAAATACGATCATTTAATCACCCTGACAAGTTTGGTGTCATTTGGAGTCGTTTTGACGAAATTAGCCCCAATTGAGCGGCGCGTATATCCGTATAATGCGAGAACACGGGGCACCCAATGCAGCCTCTAAATAACACATTATCCGCCGCAAAATTTGTTCATTTCGCCAATATTTTGTGATGATACACTAGTGTTATTCCCCTCCGAGCCCGTGGTGGCATGTTATCAACATCCGGCTCCTCCAGGCTGACCTACTAACCTCTGATCTGGATGATGTCATCTCCGACCGGTGCCCGGCTCGTTCTGATAATAAACATTCCGCCTCGGCATTCGGGTCCTTTTTAGCTCAACTAGCCAGAGCTGTAGTGAGGATCCAGGCTGCGGAGAGGAAGCCTGTGGAAGCTGACCGAAGCTGAACATCATCCAGCTGCTCATTTTGTTCTGACGAGTCAGAAACATGCAGAAACGGACCATAGCATTAGCGATAGCAAGTTACATGCTGCCGCTCCCATTGGCTGCTGCCTGCGTCGGAGATGACATCATCCAGGTCAGCTGTTAGTAGGTCAACCTGGAGGAGCCGGATGTTGATAACATGCCACCACGGGCTCGGAGGGGAATAACACTAGTGTATCATCAGAAAATATTGGCGAAATGAACGAGTTTTGCGGCGGATAATGTGTTATTTAGAGGCTGCATTGCGTGCCCCGTGTTCTCGCATTATACGGATATACGCGCCGCTCGATTGGGGCTAATTTCGTCAAAACGACTCCAAATGACACCAAACTTGTCAGGGTGATTAAATGATCGTATTTGATGCTAGAAATAAGGTCCAGGTTGTAAAAAACGAAAGTTATCCTTTAAGTGCACTCTGATGTCTTAGCAACAGATTATAAAAGCATTAGAGGCAAAGATCAACTTTCATCACACATCAGGGAGACGATCATCAGCAACACAACACCACGGCAACGCCACGGCAACACATCCAGTCTAATATCCTGTCATTAACTAAACACTTTCTCCATCGACTGTTTAGATTCTTACAGTTTCTCATTATGTGGTTATTATCCCATGTAATGCTCCTCTCTCAGCGTCACCAGCTCTTCTGTTGGATGGCTGCTGCACAACCACAACCAGGGGAGTCGCACACAACCACACAACACAACACAACACAACTTATATGAACTTACAGGCAGCCGTTAAAGGTGCAGTGGGATCCTCTCGGTGCGTTCAGGTGCAGTGGGATCCTCTCGGTGCGTTCAGGTGCGGTGGGATCCTCTCGGTGCGTTCAGGTGCGTTCAGGTGCGGTGGGATCCTCGCGGTGCGTTCAGGTGCAGTGGGATCCTCTCGGTGCGTTCAGGTGCAGTGGGATCCTCTCGGTGCGTTCAGGTGCGGTGGGATCCTCGCGGTGCGTTCAGGTGCGGTGGGATCCTCTCGGTGCGTTCAGGTGCGGTGGGATCCTCTCGGTGCGTTCAGGTGCGGTGGGATCCTCTCGGTGCGTTCAGGTGCAGTGGGATCCTCTCGGTGCGTTCAGGTGCAGTGGGATCCTCTCGGTGCGTTCAGGTGCGGTGGGATCCTCGCGGTGCGTTCAGGTGCGTTCAGGTGCGGTGGGATCCTCGCGGTGCGTTCAGGTGCAGTGGGATCCTCTCGGTGCGTTCAGGTGCAGTGGGATCCTCTCGGTGCGTTCAGGTGCAGGGATCCTCGCGGTGCGTTCAGGTGCGGTGGGATCCTCTCGGTGCGTTCAGGTGCGGTGGGATCCTCTCGGTGCGTTCAGGTGCGGTGGGATCCTCTCGGTGCGTTCAGGTGCAGTGGGATCCTCTCGGTGCGTTCAGGTGCAGTGGGATCCTCTCGGTGCGTTCAGGTGCAGTGGGATCAGTGGGATCCTCGCGGTGCGTTCAGGTGCAGTCAGATCCTCTCGGTGCGTTCAGGTGCGGTGGGATCCTCTCGGTGCGTTCAGGTGCAGTGGGATCCTCTCGGTGCGTTCAGGTGCAGTGGGATCCTCTCGGTGCGTTCAGGTGCAGTGGGATCCTCTCGGTGCGTTCAGGTCCAGTGGGATCCTCGCGGTGCGTTCAGGTGCAGTGGGATCCTCGTGGTGCGTTCAGGTGCAGTGGGATCCTCACGGTGCGTTCAGGTCCAGTGGGATCCTCGCGGTGCGTTCAGGTGCAGTGGGATCCTCTCGGTGCGTTCAGGTGCAGTGGGATCCTCTCGGTGCGTTCAGGTGCAGTGGGATCCTCTCGGTGCGTTCAGGTGCAGTGGGATCCTCGTGGTGCATTCAGGTGCAGTGGGATCCTCTCGGTGCGTTCAGGTACGGTGGGATCCTCTCGGTGCGTTCAGGTGCGGTGGGATCCTCTCGGTGCGTTCAGGTGCGGTGGGATCCTCTCGGTGCGTTCAGGTGCGGTGGGATCCTCGCGGTGCGTTCAGGTGCGGTGGGATCCTCTCGGTGCGTTCAGGTGCAGTGGGATCCTCGCGGTGCGTTCAGGTGCAGTGGGATCCTCGCGGTGCGTTCAGGTGCGGTGGGATCCTGTCGGTGCGTTCAGGTGCAGTGGGATCCTCTCGGTGCGTTCAGGTACGGTGGGATCCTCTCGGTGCGTTCAGGTGCGGTGGGATCCTCTCGGTGCGTTCAGGTGCGGTGGGATCCTCTCGGTGCGTTCAGGTGCGGTGGGATCCTCTCGGTGCGTTCAGGTGCGGTGGGATCCTGTCGGTGCGTTCAGGTGCGGTGGGATCCTCTCGGTGCGTTCAGGTGCAGTGGGATCCTCTCGGAGCGTTCAGGTGCAGTGGGATCCTCTCGGTGCGTTCAGGTGCGGTGGGATCCTCTCGGTGCGTTCAGTGGGATCCTCTCGGTGCGTTCAGGTGCGGTGGGATCCTCGCGGTGCGTTCAGGTGCAGTGGGATCCTCTCGGTGCGTTCAGGTGCAGTGGGATCCTCTCGGTGCGTTCAGGTGCAGTGGGATCCTCTCGGTGCGTTCAGGTGCGGTGGGATCCTCTCGGTGCGTTCAGGTGCGGTGGGATCCTCTCGGTGCGTTCAGGTGCGGTGGGATCCTCGTGGTGCGTTCAGGTGCGGTGGGATCCTCTCGGTGCGTTCAGGTGCGGTGGGATCCTCGTGGTGCGTTCAGGTGCGGTGGGATCCTCTCGGTGCGTTCAGGTGCGGTGGGATCCTCGCGGTGCGTTCAGGTGCGGTGGGATCCTCGCGGTGCGTTCAGGTGCGGTGGGATCCTCGCGGTGCGTTCAGGTGCAGTGGGATCCTCGCGGTGCGTTCAGGTGCAGTGGGATCCTCTCGGTGCGTTCAGGTACGGTGGGATCCTCTCGGTGCGTTCAGGTGCGGTGGGATCCTCTCGGTGCGTTCAGGTGCGGTGGGATCCTCTCGGTGCGTTCAGGTGCGGTGGGATCCTCTCGGTGCGTTCAGGTGCGGTGGGATCCTCTCGGTGCGTTCAGGTGCGGTGGGATCCTCTCGGTGCGTTCAGGTGCGGTGGGATCCTCTCGGTGCGTTCAGGTGCAGTGGGATCCTCTCGGTGCGTTCAGGTGCGGTGGGATCCTCTCGGTGCGTTCAGGTGCGGTGGGATCCTGTCGGTGCGTTCAGGTGCGGTGGGATCCTCTCGGTGCGTTCAGGTGCAGTGGGATCCTCTCGGAGCGTTCAGGTGCAGTGGGATCCTCTCGGTGCGTTCAGGTGCGGTGGGATCCTCTCGGTGCGTTCAGTGGGATCCTCTCGGTGCGTTCAGGTGCGGTGGGATCCTCGCGGTGCGTTCAGGTGCAGTGGGATCCTCTCGGTGCGTTCAGGTGCAGTGGGATCCTCTCGGTGCGTTCAGGTGCAGTTGGATCCTCTCGGTGCGTTCAGGTGCGGTGGGATCCTCTCGGTGCGTTCAGTGGGATCCTCGCGGTGTGTTCAGGTGCGGTGGGATCCTCTCGGTGCGTTCAGGTGCGGTGGGATCCTCGTGGTGCGTTCAGGTGCGGTGGGATCCTCTCGGTGCGTTCAGGTGCAGTGGGATCCTCTCGGTGCGTTCAGGTGCGGTGGGATCCTCGTGGTGCGTTCAGGTGCAGTGGGATCCTCTCGGTGCGTTCAGGTGCGGTGGGATCCTCGTGGTGCGTTCAGGTGCAGTGGGATCCTCTCGGTGCGTTCAGGTGCAGTGGGATCCTCTCGGTGCGTTCAGGTGCGGTGGGATCCTCGTGGTGCGTTCAGGTGCGGTGGGATCCTCTCGGTGCGTTCAGGTGCGGTGGGATCCTCTCGGTGCGTTCAGGTGCGGTGGGATCCTCTCGGTGCGTTCAGGTGCAGTGGGATCCTCTCGGTGCGTTCAGGTGCAGTGGGATCCTCTCGGTGCGTTCAGGTGCAGTCAGAAGCTCCGGAATTTGTCCGGAATGGTCCTTTAACAGCAGGTTTGGAAGATGAAACAGCTGTGTGATGTTCAACATGTTACTGACTCACAGCAGCTTCTCTCTCCTCATCAGTCGGAGCTAAAAGCTGAACCTCCACGTCCTCGTCTCACTTTCCACAGGTGTGTGTTTGAATGGATTGATTTTGTCTTTTTTTTTCTTTGTGCTTTAAACGTCTACAAATCAATTGTCGTCTGTCTGGTGAAGAAGAGACAGAACAACAGCACTCTTCAATAACCCCCCCCCCGGCCCACGCTGCTGCTGCTCTCTCCATCCAGCTGCAGCGACGTCGTCTCCACAGCCCAGTGGCCGGAGGACGGGCCGCCGCCGCCGCCGCCGCCGCCGCCGCCGCCGCCGCGGTCCCTGCTGACAGCCGCTCTCTGTGCAGACAACTGAAGAATGATGTCTCCAATCAGCCACCAGATTGGAAACAGAGCAGGAGAGAATATTGAAGCTGTTGCCTGGACATTGATTCAGCAGCTGAAGAAGAGACAGAAGAGACGTCTCTGTGTCTGGAGGAGACGCACGGGGACCGGAAACACACACTACACACAATACACACACTCACACTGGAAATCAATACATGTTTAGAATCAGATGTTTTCATATGGGAGCAGGAAGCAGGAGGCATGCTGGAGTGTGTGTGGCGGCGTCAGCATGACTACACTGACTGGCGGCTGTCACCACATGGTAACGTTGTGTTATTATCTCATAGCGTGGTGAATGTGCAGGTCACAACTTGTCCACCAGAGCGTTGTGGAGTTGTTGGATTGTGTATTTGTGTATTTGTGTAAGAAATCCCATGAGCCTCCGTAGCGTAGCTCTGAGCAGCTCACGGCTCTGCTCCGCCGTTCTAAAAACAGCTTGCACCGACAATTAAAGGTAACGAACCTACTGCTATGACTATAGGGATTATGGTGATGGGACAATTTGACTAAATGTCCCTTTAAGAACAAAGTGCTTCACATAACTCGTCACAAACACAATAAAACAATAAGATGTGACGCAGCTGCACGAGAAACCAACAAGAAACTGAAACTGAGTCGGATGCAGTTAATTAGATCAAATAAATAAAAAGTAGACATGAAACAAACAGATGAGGTGAGAAACGATCAGATAAGAGAAGGTGTGAAGAGCATCTGAGTAAAACTGAGATGATGATGATGATGATGAAAGAAGAGGATGACATCACATAAAAGCCAGTCAAGTCTGTAGTGGGTTTTAAAAGCTGGGTTGGCGGCTCATCGCTCCACGTCCACACACACACACACACAGCTGAGCGATCCATCATGTGCTGACGACAGCTGTAGGAAGAACGACACGCTGATGTTATGGAAATCACAAGCATTCATGGACTGTGGTGTGTGTGTGTGTGTGTGTGTGTGTGTGTGTGTGTGCGCGGCAGGATGAGTGGATTTCATGCGCTTTGACACTGTGCTGCAGAACTAACGGAGCAGGACTGACCTGTCTGCAGGAGGGGGGGGGGGGGGGGGGGGGGCTGCAGACTTCAACACTTTATTTGATCAAAGCCGTGAGTTACTGTCACAGCGAGACTCATTCAGCCTTTGTGCAGCGCTGAGACGCACAACAGCTGTTCACCAGAGGACGGAGCTGCTGATGCTGCTGCTCCTGCCGACACACAACGACCCACAACCACACACAACGACACACAACCACACACAACCACACACAACCACACACAACGACACCCAACCACACACAACCACACACAACGACCCACAACCACACACAACCACACACAACGACCCACAACCACACACAACCACACACAACGACACCCAACCACACACAACCACACACAACGACCCACAACCACACACAACCACACACACCGACCCACAACCACACACAACCACACACAACCACACACAACCACACACACCGACCCACAACCACACACAACCACACACAACCACACACAACGACCCACAACCACACACAACCACACACAACCACACACACCGACCCACAACCACACACAACCACACCCACCGACCCACACACAACCACACACAACGACACGGAGACACAAACACATCCCTAAGACTGAGAGAAGGACTCGCTGAGACTGAAGCCGTGTAACGACATCACTCAGTCAGTCAGAGACGGACGTTTGAAATGAGAGGGAAATATACAGAGATATTGATCATTTCTGCTTTAAAACAGACGGAGGCTCTGGAGATCACGCTCTGGTTCCCCCCCCCCCCACACACACACACACACCCAGGGCTGAGACACACAGAGCTGGTTTAGCTTCAACAGACAATTAAAGGTAACAAACCTACTGCTACTATGAGGACCAATTTGACAAAATGCTGAACTATCCCTTTAAAGGTGCTATATAGATAAAGTTATTAGAAGAAGAAGAAGAAGAAGAAGAAGAAGAAGAAGAAGATCGGCTCCATTAATGTCTGGCAGCGAGAGAAGAAGAGGTCAAACATCATGAGAGCAGCACCGTGTCACCGGCGGCCATGTTGGCGTCCTGACATAACGTTCACTAATCTATTTATTTTTGCTTTTATTCTATGGCACGCTCACACACGCTCACACACGCTCACACACGCTCACACACGCTCACACACGCTCACACACGCTCACACACGCTGTGGCGTTGAGGCGTCCGTCCGTCGCTCTGAGAGGAAACGTGGAAAGGACCAAACGAGAGGAATCCACCTGTCAGGCTGGAGGGTTCCAGTGAAACATGACAGGGTTACGTCTCGTTAGCAGAGAGCGCTTTAATAACTCGCTCCCCGACGCCGCAGAAATATTCATTCTGAGACAAGATGATATTTTATCTTCCGGCTGGTTGCCATGACACACATGACATTTGATGACATTACTGTTCTCTGTCTAAATGTTTCCATTTCAGATGTGAAGGAGCTGAATTACCACCTAAATACCAACCGTGCAGCGGCGGCCATGACGGCTCACACTGCTACTTTTAGAACGGTGGAGCAGAGCCGTGAGCTGCTCAGAGCTACGCTACGGAGGCTCATTATGGGATTTCTTGGTTTATGGTGATGGGACAATCTGACTAAATGTTGAACTATCCCTTTAAAAACTCTGTATTTGTTCCACTAGTGGAGGGATAACCCCCCCCCCCCCCGATAACGTCTCTATCTGAGCTGAAGCAGAGTCAGTGGGAGACGAGATCAGCTCTGATGACTCGCAGCTTATTAAAGGAATCATTTCTTCTTCTTCTTCTTGTTTTTAATGGGCCTGGGATGAAAAGCAGAGCATGGAGGGTGCAGCCGTGCAGCCGTGCAGCCGTGCAGCCGTGCAGCCGTGCACCGTGCACCGTGCACCGTGCAGCCGTCAGTTAATCAGACTTAATCACCTGCAGCCCACACCTCTGGGTATAAAACACATCTCAGCTCAGTTTTTCACTCAACGTGAGGAAACATTAGCGTCTGCAACATGATCATCACGTCCTAATGAGATCATAGAGAAGCTCTTTATCTGAGGACAATTACTTTCTGTGCATATGTTGCACAAGACTGCTTATTATGAATACATTATTAGTGTAATGCTGTAAATCTATAGAAGATAGCTTGAAGTTTATGTTATAACAGAAGAACCTTGTTATTCCAGTTTTCTCCGTAAACCTATATGTACAAAACAAATGGGTAACCCTTTAATTTACAGGCCAATAATTACGTGATTATGTCAAGAAATAACAATTAACTGCATCATAACGTCAAGATAAAGCCTAGAAATAACGTTCAGTCTCATAGTGATGTCATGCTTTTCACGCTTTTCTTGACATTATCACATAATTGGTGGTCTGCAAATTAAAGGGTTACCAACATGAATATAATCTAAATGTGATGCAGTCACTCTAATAAAACAGGACACGTCTCGTCTCCTTCCTCCTCCTCCTCCTCCTCGTCTTCATCACCTCTGACCTGCGAGGTCGTGGTTAATGGACTGACGCAGTCGGTTGAAGACCTGCTGCTGTTAAAGCCTCTCAATCAGAGTAAACACAGACGTTTCCAGAGAGGTGGAATACGTCGGTGCGACTTCAGGGCTCATTTCAGGAACCTATTCCCGTGTTTGTCTCCACCACATTGTTTGTCTCCGTATCACATTTGACAGGCTTGTTTTTCCTCCCGGTTAATAACAATATGACTTGTATGGGTGGAGCAGCGGTCTAGCGCCGTGCAGGATGTCAGTCCACTGTTATTTCCTGAGCAGCGAGCAGGACTGATAAACGGCGGTGATTTGCTGAGCGTTTGACAGTTTGCTTATTTCCCTTTGGCTCCGAGGGCCCTCATCAGCTAATTTCAACATGGCAGCTTCACAAGCGCACGTCTTTGGGGAAATGTCATTTTTAATTAAATCCCAGGTCCTTTAAGATAAGCAGTTAGGCGTTAATTTCACCCAGGGTGTGACGTTGTCAGGAGCCCAGGAGCATGACGTATGTCTGTCAAGATTCATCATTATGCAAAAACTGCCTGCCTGTTTTTCTCTCTTTCCTTTTACCTTTGCACGAAGCAGGAGTCCCAGACTGCCCTGCTGCAGGAAGAGAAACCAGACTGAATTAACAGTCCCACAGTGTTGCTGTGAGCTTCCCTCGACGCTCTGGGAAAAGCTTTTCTTACTGTTAATCATTCTTTTTCAGGAAGGGACAATAAAAATAAAAATAAATCTCTTGTAGAGTGGCGTTCCCTTGGTGTCGTCATGTCAATCACAGTGTTTCAAAGCTGCACCTGTTACCGCTCTCATACTCAACGTGTTCATGTACCTTGTAAGGCAGGAAAATTATCATCAGCTCTGCAGGGACGGATATGAGAGGAGCAGATAGGGCTGTGTCATGGTGATGAGTCGTCTGAGCTGGATGTGACGTCCACACTGGCTCCGAGTGGCTCACATCTGCTCACATCTGCTCGCCTTCACAAAGCTGCAGATCCAGACAAATAGAAATGTTTCAGATGTTTGTGAATCTTTCAGCAGCAGCAGCAGCAGCAGCATTAACAGCATTAGCATTAGCAGCAGCATTAACAGCATTAGCATTAGCAGCAGCATTAACAACAGCAGCAGCATTAACAGCAGCAGCAGCAGCAACAGCAGCAGCAGCATTAACAGAAGCAGCAGCATTAGCATTAGCAGCATTAGCATTAGCAGCATTAGCAGCAGCATTAGCATTAGCAGCAGCAGCAGCATTAGCAGCAGCAGCATTAGCATTAGCAGCAGCAGCAGCATTAGCAGCAGCAGCAGCAGCAGCAGCAGCATTAGCAGCAGCAGCATTAACAGCAGCAGCAGCATTAGCAGCAGCAGCAGCATTAACAGCAGCAGCAGCAGCAGCAGCATTAACAGCAGCAGCAGCAGCATTAGCAGCAGCAGCAGCATTAACAGCAGCAGCAGCAGCAGCAGCAGCATTAGCAGCAGCAGCAGCATTAACAGCAGCAGCAGCAGCAGCATTAACAGCAGCAGCAGCAGCAGCATTAGCAGCAGCAGCAGCAGCAGCAGCAGCAGCAGCAGCAGCAGCAGCATTAGCAGCAGCATTAACAGCAGCAGCAGCATTAACAGCAGCAGCAGCAGCAGCAGCAGCAGCAGCATTAGCAGCAGCATTAACAGCAGCAGCAACAGCAGCAGCATTAACAGCAGCAGCAGCAGCAGCAGCAGCAGCAGCAGCATTAACAGCAGCAGCAGCAGCAGCAGCAGCAGCAGCAGCATTAACAGCAGCAGCAGCATTAACAGCAGCAGCAGCAGCATTAACAGCAGCAGCAGCAGCAGCATTAACAGCAGCAGCAGCAGCAGCATTAACAGCAGCAGCAGCAGCAGCATTAACAGCAGCAGCAGCAGCAGCATTAGCAGCAGCAGCAGCAGCAGCAGCAGCAGCAGCAGCAGCAGCATTAGCAGCAGCAGCAGCATTAACAGCAGCAGCAGCAGCATTAACAGCAGCAGCAGCAGCAGCAGCAGCAGCAGCAGCATTAACAGCAGCAGCAGCAGCATTAGCAGCAGCAGCAGCATTAACAGCAGCAGCAGCAGCAGCAGCATTAACAGCAGCAGCAGCAGCAGCAGCATTAACAGCAGCAGCAGCAGCAGCATTAACAGCAGCAGCAGCAGCAGCATTAGCAGCATTAACAGCAGCAGCAGCAGCAGCAGCAGCAGCAGCAGCATTAGCAGCATTAACAGCAGCAGCAGCAGCAGCAGCAGCAGCAGCAGCAGCATTAACAGCAGCAGCAGCAGCATTAACAGCAGCAGCAGCATTAATGGTGCAGACACACCAACTCCGGCGGCAACGGATCCGGCCACAACGGACCGGCGAGCGCTACGGCGAGTGGGCGGGAATATGTGACGTTTATGTGACGTAGTGCCGAGCTTGAGTTTCGCTCTGCCGTTTCCAACATGGCGGCCGGGTCACAAACGATCTCATTTTACAGTTAAACAACACACTAAAGTATGTTTCTGAAAACATTTGAGGCGGGAAATGTGTAGTGCAGTAACAGAATCTTGATTCATATTTGATCAACACTGCCTAGTTTGATAGTTTGAACGGAGTTTCGGGAGCATTAGCTGCATGCATCAGACGGACCCAATTTGCATAAAGTAGAAGTGGAGTCGTGATTTGGAAATTCACATTAACTGGAGTCAACTGGACGTATCGGATCCATGATGCACCGCGCGGCCGGAGCTGCTGCTCTACATAGACAATGAATGGGATCCGTTGACTTGACGTCCGTTGCCGGAGTTGGTGTGTCTGCACCATAACAGCAGCAGCATTAACAGCAGCAGCAGCAGCATTAACAGCAGCAGCAATGCTGCTGTTAATGCTAATTAATGCTAATTAATAACAGCAGCAGCAGCAGCAGCATTAACAGCAGCATTAGCATTAGCAGCAGCATCAGCAGCATTAACAGCATTAATAACAGCAGCAGCAGCAGCAGCATTAACAGCAGCATTAGCATTAGCAGCAGCATCAGCAGCATTAACAGCATTAATAACAGCTGCAGCTTTAAGGAGGTTTTACTTCAGAGTGACTGAGTGGTGACTAATAAGGTGCAAAGGTCATTTTTCATTACAGTGTGCTTCCATTTGCATTAATTATTTATTGATTAATTTGTGTCGGCGAGCGAAGGAACGGCGGCTCCGCGTCAACAGCTCTCGGCTGATTAGCGTCATTTCACAGCAGCTCTCTGATTGGCCGCCGCCGCCGCTGCAATTAATGACTGACATTACTGCAGAGTTAATGTTGGACCGACTTATAATTGATCATTGATTATTTCTATCTTCATCAGAGCGGCTGGACTCAGCAGCAGTAGCAGTTACCGTAGCAACAGTACAGACGGTTATTATGGTCTGTTACAGATCTCTGCCTCGTCATAAAGAACATTTCAGAAATCTGCAGCTACGTTCTTCCTGGGACAAATGATGTCACTTTAACCATCCATGTGTCTGGGGTTTGTCATTACAGATATCTACAATTAAAGGGATACTTCACTCAAAATTGAAATTTCACTCCTTATCTAGTCACCCTCCGTGCAGCAGTGCATGTCCATGTAACGGTTGCAAATGGACACCAACAAAAAGACACACCAGAACACATCCAGACACCTTCAGCTGCTCGTCTGTAACGTCTTGTATTGAAGCCCTGAAATGAGAAATTGTCCCGAAAATAATGAAATAAGTCCATATTTCAAGCTTGTTTTGCAGCGGAAGCTCCTCTTCCTGGTTCGCTGGTGTCCATTTGCAACCTTTACATGGACGTGCACCGCTACGCAGAGTCCATTTAAGATATGTGAAAAGGTGAATTAAATATACCTTGAACTTGAACTGTAATCCAGTTGCAGATATCTGTAATTCACATAATGGAGATCTGCAACTGAACTGTAGAAGTGACGTCATTTGTCTCAGGAAGAACATGGTTGTGGATCTGAAATCAACTGTGGGAGGAAGAAGATCTGCAACACGTCTCCAGTCTGGCTCGCCGTAGATGATGAAGATGAGGATGAGGATGAAGATGAAGTGAGCATGGTGCAGCAGGAGGAGGATCTGTTGATGGATCCACTGACCTGGGTTCAGTCAGGACGCGTGGGCTGTGCATCATTTAAGTGTAGAAGAAGAAGAAGGAGCCGATGATGCCGTGGTTTATTTAGATCTGATTCTGTCAGAAAAGGAAAAACACAGGTTTATGAACCAGACGAGGATCCGACGCCGTTTTATCACTTTAATATAATTATGATTCTTTTGTTCTCGTATATAATCCGTCTTCTCCTCTGAGGCTTTTTAGCTAATTACACATGAGATCTGATGCTTGTGTAACGAGTCCAAATGAAGCTGCCTTAAGACTATAGGGATGGAATTATCTGCTGATGTGTTGATTCATGTGCTATTCATTAATTGTTCCTAATTCAATAAACTCAATAAATGTATTATTATATTTTATCTTACGCTTTTTTTCTTTCTACAGTTCTTTATGTTTATTCTATTCTGTGTGTTAATTAATGAAGTAAAAACAGATTTAAAACTGTCAAACATCACGACAAACAATATCATCACGGAGGGGAGTGGTTTCCTTTTTGGAGATGGTTGCAGGTGTTTTATACACGGGGGGGGGGGGGGGACAGACCGCCGGCCGGGTTCGGGGCTTAGTCTCTAAATTATGGGATGTAAAACTCACCGAGCTGCAGAGTGTCCATCCGGGGGGGTTGAACTGACCCCCCAGCGACGTGACCTTCAGGTCCACGATGTCATCCTCGTTCCGAGCAACGTTAACCGGCTGGTGTTGAAGATGCAGAGAGCGGCTAACGGCCAATAACCTCCTCATTCTGGAAACTTTCAGTCAATAATGTAATAAAATGTTTCAGCCAATGACGTCATCGGCCTCATATCAACAACATTGTAACAACTGGAGTCAATAATGTAACAATAATGTATCAATGTGTTTGTTTCACTGACGTCTTTACCCTGAAAACACAGATGAGTACATGAATACAGTATTATTACATTATCGCCTCCAGTTATTACATTTATAAATAGTTGAGAAATGTAATAACCAGACAATAATGTAAGAAAATGTTTCAGCCAATAACGTTACAACTTGTTTTTAAGTAAGTTATTACATCATTGGACTAGAATTAATAACCCTTTGAAAACGTAATAACTGGTGCTGATAATGTTAGAATATTATGCAGCATTTTCTTTTGAAGACGTCAGTCTGGAATGTTTACTTCAAAACACACAGTTATGAATATATTACTACGTTATCGGCTCCAGTTATTACCATGACAAAAGTTTGTTTTAAAGGTAGGGTCTGGAGTTTTGTGCCTAAAAATCAACATTAGACTTTTACAAATGAAATCTGTCTGAATCATCACTTCTAGTCCTGTGTGGTGGGGGCTCTGTCTCTGAGCCGCGGACCGATTCCCGACCGTCACCGACACTGGTAACAAGTATTAGGACCATATTAGTGAGCTAGCGCGATGCTAACGTCGGCTAGCGCTCGCGGTTAGCATCCGCGGCTAACACCCGCTAGTTCACCACAACACAACGGCATAACAACATCCACGGAGGCTCCCGGTGTTGGCGAGAGGTCGGCTTATTGGCCCGCGGCTCCAGCACTTCTTTCAGACTGTAATTCCTTTCCTTTATGGTCATGACAACTGTTGCTGTCAGAAGCAGGAGGCTACACAGCTTAGCCTGAGGGGAGGGGCTGAGTTTACCTGTTTTGTTTACAAACTGAAAGGGACAAAACTCCAGACCCTACCTTTAATACTAAGCCATAAAGTAATAAATTGTTACATTATTGGAAAAACAAACAAACAAACAAACAAA
This sequence comes from Decapterus maruadsi, assembly GCA_030347415.2. Taxonomy (NCBI): domain Eukaryota; kingdom Metazoa; phylum Chordata; class Actinopteri; order Carangiformes; family Carangidae; genus Decapterus; species Decapterus maruadsi. The sequence goes on from CM064890.1 coordinate 281,088, forward strand.
CAAACAAACATATTCTGTTATTGGTCCAAACATTTGAAGTTGTTACATTTAAAAAGGTCAGAACGATGACATCATCTGCGGTTATGACAGGTTTCAGGTTCAGCCAAGAGGCCGAGAGGAGAGCAGAGCGAGGGGGGGGGGGGGCAGGGGCGCGAGGGGGGGGCAGACGGACAGAACAGAGGAGAGAGAGACGGAGGAGGTGAATGCAGAGCTACAGAAGAGTTTTATTAGGCATGCTACAGAGGAAATGCAGAGTACACCAAAAAGACCATGAGGGGAGGGGGGGCGAGGGGGAGGGGGGGGGCAAGTCAAAGAAAGCAGGAAACCAAGTCGCACCTCCCCGTGTTAGAAAATAATCCAACCTTTAATTGTGCCTCTTGAAAACTAAAACCAAGCGGTTACATCATCATCATCATCATCATCATCATCATCATCATCATCATCATCATCATCATCGTCGTCGTGTAGAAAACCAGACAGAGGAAAAATAGAGCATTCTGATTGGAGCAGAAGCTCCAGGTTTTATTGTATCAAAACAACGAGCGGGAATTTACTCGACACTTAAAACATTCTGGGCGTTTTCCTGAAATTCATCATTTCATTGTGTTTTTGTTTTTTTGTTTTTGTTTCTTTTTTTGCTTTTTTTCTTATGTTAAAAGGGATAGTTCACCCAAAATTCATACTCCACTCATCATCTCCTCCCCCTCATGTGGACTAAGAGCTGGGAGAGTTTTCAGAGTCTGAGTTACGGGGGGGGGGGGGGGGGGCCACGCAGCATGATTTGTCCATATAATGGTTGTCATGGATACCACTTTCCTTGGTCCCAAAAAAAATTCGATTTTTATATTAATCGCGATTTTTAAAAATCGATTGTTGATGAGATTTTTTCTTTTTTATCTTTATTGTACGATCATGTCTGTAGAGCATCACAATAATTGAAATATAATAGCTCTCAGTCGACATGAGGGGGGGGGATGATGAGTGACATCTGAATTTTGGGTGAACTATCCCTTTAAAATGATTTTTTTTTTTTTAAAGGAACAGGAACTAAAGGCACAGAAACTTTGGTCCAACCGAGCAGCTCCCCCTCCCTCCCCCTTTCTCCCTCCCCCTGTCTCTCAGTAAACTGTCACATGACAATGAAATCACAGTGGACTGACCCTGGATCTGCTTCCACAGCATTCACCCCCCCCCCCCCCCCCCAACCCCCCCCCCCGTCAGATCCTGTCGTCACTACACATGCTTAGAAAAAACACCCTCGTCACTGACAATCACGTCTCACTGATATGAACAGAAGAAAAAAAACACCGAGAGAAAGAAAAGAAGAGAAAGGAAACACTGAGCTGTGGCGTCCGGACCCGGGGGGTCGACCGGACCCGGGGGGGTCGACATGACCCGGGGGGGTCGTCCCGACCCGGGGGGGTCGACCTCCCAACGCACGCAACCACACTCCTAGGAAAAAAATGGAATTCAAGTGAAACTGTCCGTCAAAAAAAACCTCTGACACGTGTCCTCAGGAATCATCTTCCTCCTCCTCCTCCTCCTCTTCCTCTTCCTCTTCCTCCTCTAAAAGAGAAAATGTTCTGAATCTAAAACTGAAACAAAGACTCAACCGCCGTCGGTGGCATCGCTCCAAAAAAAACAAAAGAAGAGAAAAGAGAGGATGAAAAATCAACCCCCCCAATAATATTCAAAAATATTCAATACCAAATGTGCCTCGAAGCTGATTGGCTGGGGGTCGTTAACCAAGACGTCCATCTGTAGAAACAGCTGATCATGTCAGGTAAGGCACGTTGAGTACTTTATCTCGTCAACTAAACCCGGATTAAAGGTGGATCTACGCGGGAGCGGCAACCGGCAGCGCCCGGCGGTGCCTGGCGGCGCCCGGCGGCGACTGGTGGCGCCCGGCGGCGAGCGGAGAAACAGCAGCTGCTGAGGATCCAGACTGAGTTTGTGTGTTTGTTTCTTTAAAAAAGGATCAAAGTCAAGTTTCAGTGTCTCTCAAAAGGAATGACAGGATCAACAGAACCCCAACGACACAACGGATGAAACCACTGACCCCCCCCCCCCCCCCCCCCCCCAGTGTCCAGACAGCGTCTGATTGGCTGCTGGCTGGCCCCGCCCCTCCTTCAGATGGTGGACTTGGAGAAGGAGACTCTGAGGTGCTGGTTTCCTCCCATGTTGTAGTTGTGGAGGTCGATCAGAGCCTGGATCGCCTCCTCCACCGTCGACATCTGGATCAGAGCCATCTTACGGTCCCTGGGACAAGGGGGACCACGGGAGACCATGTCAGACCAGGTCAGACCACGTCAGACCACCTCAGACCAGACCAGGTCAGACCACGTCAGACCAGCACGGGTCAGACCAGGTCAGATCAGGTCAGACCACGTCTGACCATGTCAGACCAGGTCAGACCAGACCAGACCAGGTCAGACCAGGTCAGACCAGACCAGACCAGGTCAGACCAGACCAGACCAGGTCAGACCAGGTCAGACCAGGTCAGACCAGACCAGACCAGGTCAGACCAGGTCAGACCAGACCAGACCAGGTCAGACCAGACCAGACCAGACCAGACCAGACCAGACCAGACCAGGTCAGACCAGGTCAGACCAGGTCAGACCAGGTCAGACCAGGTCAGACCAGGTCAGACCAGAACAGCAATTTTTTCTTAGAAATTTTACCACTTTTTCTAGAATTTTTTTTTTTTTTAACTTTTTTCCAGAAATATTTCCATTTTCTTCTAGAATTGTTTTTGTGACATTTTTACCAATTTTTTCATCAAACTAAAATTAATTATTTGAATTTAAAAATCAATTATGTGACGTTGGTTCCAGGTACTAGGGCTAGTGGAAACACGCAGGTAGCGCGCCTAGCCGTACCGTGCTAGTGGAAACGCGCCATTAGATAAACATCTATTGATCTGGATCAAAGCGAGTCCACCTACTGGAAGAACTTGAAGGCCTTCACAGTTCCTCCGGCGTTGGAGAAGAGCAGCCGCAGGTCGTCCTCCGTCACGTCTTGTCTGTCCAGGTGAAGACACAGGTGAGACACAAAGAGAGGTGACAAACTGTATCATCATCATCATCATTATGATCATGTTGGAAAGCTTCCAGCAGATAACTGTCATATCAAACCTCCACCTTCTGCACCAGGACAGTATGAGTTAATGTTGAATGAACCCTGGTGGCTGCAGGTGGACAGGTGTTGCTGCAGCAGCAGCTGGACGCGGTGCAGACCAGGAGGAAACTCAAGTGTCAGGTTGATTTCATCCTTTTATGGTTTCAGATATTTCTGTCCCTCTCCTTCATCTGAGTTTTTTAGTTTGACTTCTGTTTAAACCAAATAAGATAAAAACACTGGAGCTGAGGCCTGATCGCTGCGGCCTGATCGCTGCGGCCTGATCGCTGCGGCCTGATCGCTGCGGCCTGATCGCTGCGGCCTGATCGCTGCGGCCTGATCGCTGCAGCCTGATCGCTGCAGCCTGATCGCTGCAGCCTGATCGCTGCAGCCTGATCGCTGCAGCTGGCGCGTGACTTACGGGACGTTGGAGAGGTGCAGCGTGGCCGAGGGCGGGAAGATGTTCTGGAAGTTCTTGGATCCAGGTTTCTTGAAGCGGTGCAGCGGGGAGTTGGCGTAGTCTTTGGTCAGACCCTGGTCGTCCAGGCCGTCGCGAGGCAGCGCCACCGTCTGGTGCTTCGACAGCGTCACCCGGATGATCTTCCCGTACATCTTCTGACCGTTCAGGTGGCTCATGGCTGGAGAGGAAGAGGAGGAGGAAGAGGAGGAAGAGGAGGAGGAAGAGGAGGATGAGGAGGATGAAGAGTTTAGTCTAGTTTGTTTTAGAGGGAAATTCATGTAAAACCTCTGATGCACGTTGCCTTCAGGGACAGTTGTTCATCACCAGTCTCTGTATTTCCCTCTAAAACAACTCTGTGTGGTAACGTTGTGTTATTATCTCATAGCGTGGTGAATGTGCAGGTCACAACTTGTCCACCAGAGCGTTGTGGAGTTGTTGGATTGTGTATTTGATGAGTTTGATGAGGGAAACCAAGAAATCCCATAATGAGCCTCCGTAGCGTAGCTCTGAGCAGCTCACGGCTCTGCTCCACCATTCTAAAAATAGCTTGCACCGACAATTAAAGGTAACGAACCTACTGCTATGACTATAGGGGTTATGGTGATGGACCAGTTGGACTAAATGTTGAACTGTCCCTTTAAAATCTTCACATCACTGTGTTTTCATGTTGTCCAGACCGTCGTGGCGTGGTCGTGGCGTGGTCGTGGCGTGGTCGTGGCGTGCTCACCTAGCTGCGCCTGGTTGGCGTCCGACATCTGGATGAGAGCGCTGTCCTTCTTATTGTAAAGGATTTTCACCCTCTGGACATCACCGTACACTCCTGCATCAGGAGGAGGTGCAGCAGGAGGAGGAGGAGCAGGAGGAGGAGGAGGAGAGAAAGCAGACAGTTAGACAATTACACCAGGCAGCAACAGAGAAAAAGGATATTTACAGACAAAGAGAGAGAGAACACAAGAAATTTACTGTAGACTTTTATAGAGAGAGAGTGAAGAGAGAGAGAGAGGGAGAGGAGGAGAGAAGAGGAGGAGAAGAGAGAGAGACCCTCTAACACATCAGTTACAGCTGAGTCAGGTGCTATAAATAAATAAATAAAAACAGCATGCAAACAGAATTAAGACTTAGCAGTAAATTAACTGTATTAAAGCAAAGTAAAACCAATAAACAGGAGGGACGAGAAGCTACTGAGCTCCATTAGTCATTATAATAATAACAATAATAATAATAATATCTCTAATAATGACAAATGTGTCAAAGATAGAATGGAAATAGAACAAAAAGAGGTGGAGAGGTAGAATAGAGAGAGAGAGAGAGAGAGAGAGAGAGAGAGAGCTAACGATAACATACCGAAGAGGGTAAACAGACTTTGGGGCGTAACCATCTTTAGAGGGAGAGAAGAGCAACAAGCAGCGTGAGACAGGAGAGAGGAGGAGAGTCGGAGCGGAGCGGAGGTAGAGATGGACAGATCGATCCAGAACGGAGGAGGAGGAGGAGGAATGGTGGTTTTTGTTTTCCCCCCGGAGAGTGATGGAGGTGGTGGGTCATGGAGGAGGAGGAGGAGGAGGAGGAGGTGGAGGAGGGAGGAGGAGGAGGAGGAGGAGGAGGAGGAGGAGGAGGAGGAGGAGGAGGAGGTGGTGGAGGAGGAGGAGGAGGAGGAGGAGGAGGAGGTGGAGGTGGGAGGAGGAGGAGGAGGAGGAGGGAGGAGGAGGAGGAGGAGGATGTGGTGGTGGTGGTAGGAGGAGGAGGAGGAGGAGGAGGAGGAGGAGGAATGGTGGTTTTTGTTTAGGAGGAGAGTGATGGAGGTGGTGGGTCATGGAGGAGGAGGAGGAGGAGGAGGAGGAGGAGGAGGAGGAGGAGGTGCTGGTGGAGGAGGAGGAGGAGGGGGGAGGCGGGGGAGGAGGAGGAAGTGGAGGAGGTGGTGGAGGAGGAGGAAGAGGAAGAGGAGGAGGAGGAAGAGGAGGAGGGAGGAGGTGGAGGAGGAGGAGGAGGAGGGAGGAGGAAGAGGAAAGAGGAAGAGGAAGGAGGGAGGAGGGAGGAGGAGGTGGTGGAGGAGGAGGAGGAAGAGGAAAGAGGAAGGAGGGAGGAGGAGGAAGGAGGGAGGAAGAGGAAAGAGGAAGAGGAGGAGGAGGAAGAGGAGGGAGGAAGAAGAGGAGGAAGAGGAAGAGGGAGGAAGAAGAGGAGGAAGAGGAGAAGGAGGAGGAGGAAGAGGAAAGAGGAAGGAGGGAGGAAGAGGGAGGAGGAGGAGGGAGGAAGAGGAAAGAGGAAGAGGGAGGAGGGAGGAGGAGGAAGAGGAAAGAGGAAGAGGAGGAGGGAGGAAGAGGAGGAAGAGGAGGAGGAGGAAAGTCATGATGGGGAGAGGGAGAGGAGCAGGAGAAGAGGAGGAGGAAGAGGAAGGTGTTTATTACCCAGCAGCATGTGAGAGGGGGGGGTGGGGGGTAAAGGGGGAGGAGGAGGGGAGAGAGAGATTGGGGGGGGGGGATGAAGAGAGAGGCAAATGCAAATTGGAGGTGGGGAGGGGGGTGGGGTGGGGGGTAAAAAATAAAAAGTGAGAAGGGGGGGGGAGGGGGGAGGAGGGAGGGGGGGGGACAAAAAATAAAATACAGGTCAGTTACTGAAGTCACTGAAAAATGCAGGTTCTGGTCAGAGGAGCATGTTGGAGTCTTTAGTCTAAATACACAGATCAATCACTTTGTTCAGCCAATGTGGTGTTGTCACCCTGGAGACAGGCATGGGGGGGGGGGGGGGCAGGAGGCATGAGGGGGGGGAGGGGGGGGGGGGGCAGGAGGGCAACAAGGTACATTCTGTTGTCAAAATCATAACAAAACTCAACAATATAAAAGTGAAAGAGCAACATGCAGCAGGTCAGACATCTGAAGATCTGGGGGGGGGGGGGGGTCTGTTAGGGGGGACATGCAGTTTAACATCATGCACAGAGTTGATGTGAAGGCCACTGACGATGGGGGGGGGGGGGGGGGGGGCAGTGGCGTTCACACAAGTCTGAGGCTTAAGGTAAAAAACAACAAAAAGGAGAAAACAGCAGAGAATCAACAGCTTCACTTCATCTGCTTCAGAGACAGAGAGGGGGGGGGGGAGGAGGGGGGGAAGAGGACGGGGGGGGGGGGGGGGGGGCAGGTGCAATCCAGTCACAGTTTAGGAAATAAAATAAATTTAAACCAAAAGACATTTCCAGTGTTTAGCTCAGATATCAGGTGGTTTCCTCCCGTCTGGACCTTCACATCCTTCTTTCATTCTGTCATTTTACTATTAGGATAAAATTTCTCAAATATATATATTTCTTAAATTCTAGAAGAAATTGATAAAATTTCTCAAAAAAAATAAACAATTCTAGAAAAAAGTGGTAAAATTCCTCAAAGATATTTTTTTAATTCTGGAAGAAATTGATAATATTTCTCAAAAAAATATAAAATTCTAGAAAAAGTGGTAAAATTCCTCAAAGATATTTTGTAAATTCTGGAAGAAATTGATAAAATTTCTCAAAAAAATATAAAATTCTAGAAAAAAGTGCTAAAATTTCTCAAAGATATTTTCTAAATTCTGGAAGAAATTGAAAAAATTTCTCAAAAAAATATAAAATTCTAGAAAAAAGTGGTAAAATTCCTCAAAGATATTTTCTAAATTCTGGAAGAAATTGATAAAATTTCTCAAAAAAATATAAAATTCTAGAAAAAAGTGGTAAAATTCCTCAAAGATATTTTCTAAATTCTGGAAGAAATTGATAAAATTTCTCAAAAAAATATAAAATTCTAGAAAAAGTGGTAAAATTCCTTAAAATTTTTTTTTAAAACAGTTAAAAATTTATTTGAAAAAAGTGGTAAAATTCCTCAGATATATTCTAGAGGAATTGATAAAATTTCTCAAAAAAAAAAAAAAAAATAATAAATCTAGAAAAAGTGGTAAAATTTCTTTAAAAATTCTGGCCAATCAGGGCACGGGAACGCTGAGTGTCAGGTCAGTGGGCGGGTTCTCGGCTGTTCAGGACGCGGTCACAACAACGACTCCACAAAACCAACGGGTGACGTCACGGACGCTACGGCCATGTTTGTTACAGTCTACGGGTGTGTGTGTGTGTGTATGTGTGTGTGTGTGTGTCTCAGACGTATCCAACCAGTACCGTATCTAACCCTAATCCTATCCAGTGTCAGTGGCTGATGAATCGTGCGCAGGCTGACGTATCATTTGTGCGCCTGCATCATCCAATCCACTTTCATCCCGGATTTACTTGAAAATAGAGTTTTGCACCAAGTTTGTGGTGCATCGTTATTGCACTGATGTTAGGACCCACATCTGGTTCTGTGGTCACAAATAATGCCCTTTTAACCATCATTTACATTCTAAAATTCACTTTACAATTAAATTAAATCAGAATTCGACTGGACAAAAAGGAATGTGAAGGTCCAGACGCTGCAGTTTGAGGATGGATGGAATGAAATGACCGGATATCTGAGGTCAACACGGATCACCACAGGAAATGGCCTTTAAGGAAAAGGCAGAAGGAGCAGAGAGAAGAGACAGAACACAAGGTGAGAGACAGGTTCAGGTGTTCCCAGGAGTGAAACAGGAGGAGGAGGAATGGAAGAAGAGGAGGAGAAGAGGAAGAGGAGGAGGATGAGGAGGAGCAGCAGGAGGAGGAGGAGGAGACCACAGAATGCTTTCATAGGAGCTCAGAGAGAAGCACAGAGACAGAGTTAGATACAGTCTGGCAGGAGGAGGAGGAGGAGGAGGAGGAGGAGGAGGAGGAGGACAGAAACAACAGACCCCGCCCCCTCTGACAGGAACATAATGAGTCCTGACCAAAAAAGGCAAAATAAAAAAATAAAATAAAACCAAAGCGTGAGCGTGAGCGCGGCCTGGACGAGTAAAGACACTAGAAGATACAGCAAAGGAAAGGTTAGACAATACAACTGATTCATGTTAGAAAGAGAGGAGGACCGATCGCTGATCAATGATCAATGATCAATGATCAATGATCAATGATCACATCCCACATTCAACCCTCAGAGTTATTGATCCAACTTTATTTAAACTGACAGGTGTTTAACAGTGGAGCTTCTTCGTGTTTCCTGCATGGAGGACACAACACAATGAACATGGCAGCACAGAACCAACAGTAGAGAGAGGGAGGAGGAGGAGGAAGAGGAGGGGGGAGGAGGAGGAGGAGGAAGAGGAGGTGTGTGTGTTTGTGTGTGTTACTGACCTCCTCGTTGAGGTTGCTGACCAGCAGGACGCCGCTGGAGCCCGTCTGACCAGCCAGAGCCACCCTGCCTGCTGCTGCAGCTGCTGCTGCCGCCGCACTCAGAGGGTTCAGGGCTCCTGTAGGGGGGGGGGGGGGGGGGGGGTAGAGAGGGGGGGGAGACGACAATCATGGAGTGGAGAGCAGCACGACCAACTGATGCTCAGTGTACCCTAGTGTTGTGGTCTGGAGAGTCCAGAGTCTAGAGCTGCAACTCACTACTGTTTTCATTATCGACTAATCGATTCTATAATTCATCATCTTTTTTACCACAAATGTCTCTTTGTGAGAAATTGATCAAATTTCTCAAATATATATATTTCTTAAATTCTAGAAGAAATTGATAAAATTTCTCAAAAAAATAAACAATTCTAGAAAAAGTGGTAAAATTTCTTTAAATTTTTTTTTTTTTAAAAGAGTTAAAAATTTATTAGAAAAAAGTGGTAAAATTCCTCAAAGATTTTTTTAAATTCTGGAAGAAATTGATAAAATTTCTCAAAAAAATATACAATTCTAGAAAAAGTGGTAAAATTCCTTTAAAATTAAAAAAAAAAAAAATATTAGAAAAAAGTGGTAAAATTCCTCAAAGATATATTTTTTTAATTCTAGAAGAAATTGATAAAAATTTCTCAAAAAAAAAATTCTAGAAAAAGTGGTAAAATTTCTTTCATTTAAAAAAAAAAAGTTAAAAATTTATTAGAAAAAAGTGGTAAAATTCCTCAAATATATATTTTTTTAATTCTAGAAGAAATTGATAAACTTTCTCAAAAAAAAAAAAATTCTAGAAAAAGTGGTAAAATTTCTCAATTATATATTTTTTTAAATTATAAAAGAATTTGATGAAATTTCTCAAAAAAGAAAAAAAATCTAGAAAAAGTGGTAAAATTTCTAAAAAACAAAACAAAAAGAAAAACATTAAAAATTCTAGAAAAAAGTGGTAAAATGTCATGAAAAAGACCCTGGGGGTCCCCAGACCTCACTTTGGGAACCCTTGTACTAAAGAACCTGAGCAGTGTCTGATCACATTCATCGTCACCAATGTTTAACTCACAACAACAACAACAACAACAACAACAACAAGAACAACAACAAGAACAACAACAACAACAACAACAGAATGATAAAGGAGGAAGTAGTAAAGTGCCATCTACCTGGGATCTTACCGAGCAGCGAGTTGGAGTCTTTGCTGAAGGCGGCGGCCACCGAGGGGTCGATGCTGGGCTGGCCGTCGCCGGCCGGCAGCTCCGGCCGCGTGTAGTCGCGACTCTTATCGTTGTTGTACTTGACGTTGAGGTTGACGAGCTTGGAGAAGTCGATGCGCAGCGTGCAGCACGAGTTGTAGATGTTCTGACCGTCCAGCGCCTGGAGAGAAACATCATCATCATCATCATCATCAGCGTCTGGTGTGACGACGCTGCTGCTGCTGTGTCATGTGACCACAGGGGGCGGAGCTTCTCACCAGTTTGGCCTGCTGAGCGTTGACGGGGTCGCTGAACTGCAGCAGAGCCTGGAACTGGTTGTTCTTGGTGAAGGTGATGATCTTCATCACGGTGCCGAACTTAGAGAAGATCTGGACACAGAGAGAAACATGTCAACTCTTCTCTGGAGGACCTCATGCTGCTGCTTCCTTCTTGTCCTCCCCCTCCTCCTCCCCCTCCTCCTCCTCCCCCCCTCCCCTCCTCCTCACCTGCTGCAGGACGTCCAGAGTCACGGGGTAGAACATGTTGTCGATGATGATCCTCAGCACCGGGCTGGAGGCGGCCGCCAGCGCCTCCTGGACGTCTGAGCTGGGCGACCCGCCGGACTGGACCGCCGACACGGCCTGCAGCACCGCCTGGGTCCGCTGCACGCACACACACACACACACACACACAGACATGCACACATAGACACACACACAGTCAACAACACACCATTAAATTATGTACTGAAAACACAAGATGTCAAAATGGGGTCAACGCTGCAGTAAACTGAATATAAACCACTGAGTTCATTTCTCCCAATCACATTGATGATTCATGATAATAATAATATAATAATTAATAATAATGATAATAATAATGGATGGCTACCTGATTGCCAGAGTCGGTCTTGAGCTCTTTGTGGTTGGAGTACTGGATGTAGACGGGGACGTTGCGGATGTGAGGAGTGACGGTGGTGTAGTAGTTCACCATGGTGATGGCTGCCTCCTCCGTGCCCATCTCCAGGAACGCCTACAAACACACACACACACGGTGACGACGACCACCTGAAGCTCCGCCCACTTTAGAGGAAGACGCTAAACAAACAGCTTCTATACTATACTATACTATACTACACTACTGTATCGGTTAAAGGCTATAAAAACTGACGGCGCCCGGTCTGGGCTTCAGACCAGAAATACACAAACATTTGTCCTGAGACTTTTTTAGTCAATGTACGTTAAATTAGGGCCAATGGCGTGAAATTTTTGGAAATATTGTAGAGAAATTTCTGGAAAAAAGGGTTCAATTTCTCCAAAAACATTTAAACATTTCTAGAAAAACATTTTTCTATTTTTTTTTTTAGAAAAAGTGGTAAGATTTGATAAAAACAAAAAAAAATCTAGAAAAACTTGGTAAAATTCCGTAAATATATAGATTTTTTAGAAAAAGTGGTAAAATTTGTTTTTTTAAAAATCTAGAAAAAAAAGTGGTAAAATTTGTTTTTTTAAAAATCTAGAAAAAAAGTGGTAAAATTTGTTTTTAAAAAAATCTAGAAAAAAAGTGGTAAAATTTGTTTTTAAAAAAATCTAGAAAAAAAGTGGTAAAATTTGTTTTTAAAAAAATCTAGAAAAAAAAGTGGTAAAATTTGTTTTTAAAAAAATCTAGAAAAAAAGTGGTAAAATTTGTTTTTTTAAAAATCTAGAAAAAAAAATTGGTAAAATTTGTTTTTAAAAAAATCTAGAAAAAAAGTGGTAAAATTTGTTTTTAAAAAAATCTAGAAAAAAAAGTGGTAAAATTTGTTTTTAAAAAAAATCTAGAAAAAAAAGCGGTAAAATTCCACTTTTTTTCCCCCTTAAAAACTAAGAAACTGGTCAAATTTATCCAAAAGTAAAAAAAATAAAAAATAAAAAGAAGAAAAAGAGAAGAATATTAGCGAGAGCAGAGAAGGAGCAGCTCCTGCGGGGGGGGGGGCGTGGCTCTGACTGGAGGAAACCAGGTAGAGCAGGTGAGAAGCAGCAAGCTCCTATTGGTGGAGGAAGGCGTGGCTCCGCCCACTCACCTGGTTCTTGCCCTTCAGCGTGAGGATGTTGGTGACCTTCCCGAAGGGCAGGCCCAGGGCGATGACCTCCGTCTCCGACGCCTCGTTGGGAAGCTTCCTGATGTGGAGCACGCGGGACGGCGGCGCCTCCTCCACCCTCAGCTTCTTACTGTCGCTGCCGTTGGACGCCCCGTCTACGAGTCCAGCACAAAACAAACTGATTAACGGCCGCCGTCACTTCAGACGTTTGTTCTCCTGTAAAAACTAAAACCAGCGGCGCCGTGATGTCACTCCGTCAGAGAGCTGCTGATTCACACTTTGATACTTTCATTTTATAAAACACTGCAGCGTGTGTGTGTGTGCGTGTGTGTGTGTGTTTGTGTGTGTGTGTGTGCGTGTGTGTTGTGGTCCGTCAGACTTGGACCAAAATGTTTTATTTGTGCAGATAAAAGCTTTTATTTTGAAGGAGACAGATCTCAGGTGGTGTTTCATTTGACAGAGTTCGTTAGCTGTGCATCTTTAATTAAGGGCGGCCATGTTGAACAAGCAGACGTCAACATGTCCTCTTTGATCCTCAGTAAACGCACACAGACACACACACACACACACAGACACACACACAGACACAGACACACACAGCTTGTTGCTAACCCTCTGAGCTGCAGATCAACAGTAACCGTCTGCAGCAGCTGAGCTCATCATCCCTGTGTCTACATGTTTGTTGCTGAGGAGGATGAGCGTGGTGATGACTGACTCCATTACCGCTGCATCCCATCCGTCTCCATGACGATCAGCCTTCACTCCTGCTTCCCATCCTGGCTTTTTAAAGGATTAGTTATTCTAATGTTGTTTTTCATTACAACCCTTTAAAATGTTATAAATGTATATTCCATCTAGTGTATACTGGTGTTTAACAGGCGTGTCATGATTACTGCAGTATTAGTAGTAGTTACTGCAGTATTAAAGGTCATGATTAAGGAACAAATACACCAGAAATATTCACGTTGAAGAAACTGAAATCTTTCTTTAAAAACGACTCAAACTGATTATTGATTATCAAAACAGTTGACGATTCATTTAATAATTGTTTATTGTGCGATAAATCGATGACCTGTTGCAGCTCTAAAGTTAATTAATGCACAATAATAGTGATTATTTCTGGTTGTGTAGGAGACTCAGCGTCCGTGGCTGGTTGTTCTGACACGGTGAAGCCACCACACACAGAGGCAGCCGGAGAATCTTTATCTCACTTTATTAGCCGGCTCCCTGGGGCCACATTAGCCTGGATGTGTGGCGGTGGCGGCGGCGTTGGTGGACTGGGACGTTGATTAAAGAGACAATCACCTCCCACCCTCCACCCTCCCTGTCTGTCTCTTACTCTGTCTAACTTCTTCTTCTGCAGCCTCCTCCTCTGATCTCATCTCCTGAGCAGCAGCATCAACATGCAGAGGTGTCCAGTGTGTGTGTGTGTGTGTATGTGTGTGTGTGTGTGTGTGTGTGTGTGTGTGTGTGTGTGTGTGTGTGTGTGTTGCAGTCACATGCTGCGGTGTGTGTGGGTGCCCACCCACTGAGGAGCGTGATGTTATTCAGACACTAAAAAGCAAAGCTCCCCTGAGAGAGAGTAGAGTACAACGCCGCGCCTTGTTTCACTTTACACACATCACACAACCAACCTGTCACAACCAATCACATGGCTGCATGCAAAACATCCTGTCACCACCCCCTCCACCCCCTCAGTCGGTTGGTCAGTCAGTCGGTCAGTCAGTCAGTCAGTCAGTCAGTCAGTCAGTCAGTCAGTCGGTCAGTCAGTCGGTCGGTCAGGGCGGTCGGAACGAACTCACCACTGATACTGCTCATGCCAGAGTTGGGACTGTTGTACATACTCAGCTCGTCTGATCCTCTCTGCAACAACAAGACCACATCACAGACACAGTCAGACAAAGCATCAAACTACATTGATGACGATGGGGGATGTGTGTGCAGGTGTATGTATGTAATGTATAATGTAATGCATGTCTGGAGGCGTCTTCTGATTGCACAAGCAAATTTTGTTGTGCCTTTTTTAAAGTTGTACAATGACAATAAAATGATTTGATTGATTTGAAACTACACAATACAAAGAGTTTCCAGCGCTACAGAGTTCCCACTCCTTCCTTTAAATCACTTCCCAGGTCGTGTTCCCACCAACAGCAACACATCCTCCTCCGTGCTGTTGTCTGATGTAAAGCTCCAACATGCTGAGAAATGTATTTATCATAGAACACAAACATGTTGCTGTTGTTTTTACGGGCTGTCAATCTCTCCCCCCACATCAGTTTCACATTTCTAACGCTTCTTATGTTAAATATTAACATAATATCACAGTTGATAAGTGACGATTGGTCCCACCAGAGCAGCATATTTTCATTATCGATTCATCTGTAAATGATTTAATCGATTAGTTGTTTGGTCAATAAAATGTTAAAATCATCAACCAGACGACGTCATCTAACGTTTTGTTTTGTCCACAAACCAGAGACTCAGTTCATCGTCATAAAGGAACCAGAAATATTCACATGGAAGAAGCTGAAGAAGAGAATCTGGAGCTTTGTTCTTTAAAAACGACTCAAACTGACGACGAGACGATTCATTTAATAATCAATGTGCCATTAATCGAGTAACTGTTGCAGCTCCAGACGAATCAAACAGGCTGGAAGCTCTAAAGAGAGATCTGAGTTTAGAGGAACAACAGGAGGTGTTGGACTCCTCCTCCCTCCTCCTCCTCCTCCTCCTCCTCCTCCTCCTCCTCCTCCTCCTCCTCCTCCTCCTCCTCCTCCTCCTCCTCTCTCCTCCTCTTCCTCCTCCCCCTCCTGCTCCTCTTCCTCCTCCTCCTCTTCCTCCTCCTCCTCCTCCTCCTCCTCCTCCTCCTCCGTGGGTTTAATCTTGGTGAATTTAAGATGTCAAGATGTGTCATTTCATCCTGAGCTACAGCAGGTCCCAGAAGGCCGTGCTACTGCTGCTGCGGCGGCGGCGGCCGCTGACGGCGCCTGGTGCTCTTAAAGCTGACTGATGGGATGACGGAGAACCTGGCTGGGGACCCATTACACACACAGCTTTATAATAGCTTCATACAGCCTCTCCTTGTTTCTGTCCCACTGAATTTGAACCAATTGTTCTTCTGTCACTAACATTCTTTATGGTTACGATAAACTAGACGTTGCACGCCGTGTTGCTGCCGCCGTGTTGCTGCTGCTGCTGCTGCTGCTGCTGCTGCTGCTGCTGCTCTAATAAATTCAAAGGGTAATAAAGTTGTCTGACTTGGGTCAAAATGTGAGCACGGCGGTGCACGAGCTACAAGAATCCCCACGACGTGAGTTCTGGTCCAACAGCTGGCCGGCGGCGGCGGCGGCAGCAGCAGCGGTGGCGGTGGCGCTCTCTGGTTTCCCTTTTTGTATATTTGACGTTCAAATATGGATGAAATTAAAAAACCAAAAGGGCAGCAAAGAGCAGCACATCAGAGGAATCAAGTGTTTTATCAGCGCTCCGTTTCCCTGTGAAAACAGCACTTTAACTGCTTTTGTGTTGCAGCTGGTGCTCAGTAAACGTGTTTAGACCCAACAAACAACAACCACAGCGATGCTTTTACTCTGGAAACAGGTTTGTTCACCGATCAGCAGGGACACAAACACACACACATTTCATTAAAGCCGCTGTAATATTTAAAAGAAATCAGATTGTTCCCGTGTTAACCTGCAGATTCACTGTCCAGAGAATAAAACCCACAATCAAACATCCTCATATTGTGTCTTTATATTGAATTTATTTTACAGAGGTTTGCTGTTCTCTTCTACTGTGACTCTGTTCTCAACCATCAGACCTACAGATGAATAAACGCTCCCAGAACTCCCATTAAACAGAGGGAGGACAAGGTGATCAGGGCAAATCATGAAAGTTGATTAAAGAATACTAAAAAGCATAAATTCTTCTCAGTGTCTCAAATGTGAATTTTATATTTTTCCAAAAATCCAAATATATCATTAAATGATTAAATCTCTTGTTTTTCTCTGTCCAGTGATAAAACCCAAATACATCTACCGTATTTCCTCCAATAGTAACCGGGGCCTTTATTTACAAAACTGCCCTAATCAGATTTGATAACTCCTCCGTTTATTTTAACACATCATAGGTAAACAAATGAACAAGTGAAACGTGCAGCTCAACATTTACCGGAAAATAGAACACTGGGAGAGCAGACTTCCTCGTTAAAATCGCTCATTACGTGAGGAGGACTAACTGGCTAGAAAATATTCTCAACGGTTTTTATAAATGATTACCGTTTCTCCCAACTGCTTCTCACAAATGACAGAAAAATAGTTTGTAAATTACACTGGTGCCTTGATGACTGACAATCAACAAACCCACAGAGTCGGCCGTACTGTGCGCGTGCCGCGCATATGGTCAACAGGTTGATCATATTCTGATCTTTTTTTTTTAACCTGTATTTGGGACCGGCCTTTATTTGTTCGTGTTAACAACGCCCCCGGTCATTATATGAGACCCGGCTATTAATTAAATCCCGGCTACTATTAGAGGAAATACGGTAATCAGATCTGATCAAACAGCAACGTTCAACATTTAAGAACCTGGAGTCGTCAGACTAACTGGAAAATATTCTAACTATTTATCACTTATCAAAAAATATGTAAAAACTCAAACATCATCTCCATTTACACGTGGTCTGATCCAGAATAACCAAACATCATCTCCATTTACAGCCAGAATAATAATAATAATAATAATAATAATCTGCATCTTTTTAAAAGACAACCAGGCAGAATAATATTAAAAACAATGAGTTTGTGGAGCCGCCCCCCCTGAAGTCAATGACATGAGTCATCAGTCACAAAGACCCGGTTGATTCGCAGTTTTCCATTAAAATCGCTGCAGTTTTCCTTCTTTCCGTTTGTTCCCGTGCGGCTGCAGCCGGAGCGACAGGACGACGTCAAACTGAGTCTCATCTCAAAACCACTAAACCAGAAAACTGCATCACAACCAGCTCACACTCTTTATGTTCCTTTAAAATGCCCATTATCTGCTCATTTCTTTCTCTTTTTTGCTTCTATTTTATTTACCAGCCCGTGTGTGTGTGTGTGTGTGTGTGTGTGTGTGTGTGTGTGTGTGTGTGTGTGTGTGTGTGTGTGTGCTTCAGTATCAGCTGTCTGATCTGAGGCAGCAGCTGTGCTATGCCAGTAAAAACAATGTGGATGTTGTTTCATAATGCAACAAGAAAAAAGAAAAAGAGAAACACCTCCAGAGTCAAAGCAGCTCATGTGACTCGTGATGAAGAAAGAAAGAGAAAACTCACCTTCACTCCAACCGCAACATCTCCCATTCTGAAAGAGACGGAGAACAAAACAACACTTATTGGACTGTTTTAATGTGGCTTCATTACAACAGATGCCAAACTGATCCCATCGAGCAGCGACTGTATATTATTATAGATGAACACACTGGCGTCCATTGTTTCATCCTGAACCCAGATCAGTTCACTTCCTTCTCATTTCATTAAAGTTAAGTCTGTGTAGGTTAAAACTGTATTACAGCTGAGCTCCGTCCGTCCTGGGGGGGGGGGGGGGCAGGGGGGGGGGTTGATCTGACCTCATCTCAGGCTGCAGGAACTTTACATTCCTATAATGACGACTTTACTGTAACAGAGTGACACGGCTGTTCAGCTGTAACGTACATGATCAGACTCCTTCAGCTGGATTTATTTACTATTTATTCTGTTTTTATCATGCTTTATGGTGTTTAATCAGGTCAATTGTGTCCTACTTCTAGATTATGTTTCTTTGGTATTTCTGTGTTTTTGTCGTCTGTATGATTATTTTTTTACCTGGTTGTAAATCTAATCTAACTGTATGTTAATTTGCCACTTGTAATAATATTTCTATTCATTCTGAACGCTCTCCAAACTGTTTTAAGAATCATGATGTTTAAATTAATCTGCCGTCTGAACAACAAGACAATCAGATTGTTTCAGAGGAGACGAATATCTCGTACAACTGACACATAATTACTCAACTGGACGCTGCTAGAGGTTATTTTATTAACAGTAATTTGTATAGTAAGTATGTTACCTGTAACCTCAGTTTATGGCATCTTTGTGGTTGTTGTTTTGTGTATTAAGTAGGATATTTTTATGTTTGCTGTTCTGTGTGTATTTGTATAGTTGTTGTTTTTGTATTAAGAAAATGACAAAC
This sequence comes from Decapterus maruadsi, assembly GCA_030347415.2. Lineage (NCBI taxonomy): Eukaryota > Metazoa > Chordata > Actinopteri > Carangiformes > Carangidae > Decapterus > Decapterus maruadsi. The sequence goes on from CM064890.1 coordinate 299,374, forward strand.
CCCAGGAAGAATAGCAGCTGCTTTGCGATGGAAACCTCAATACACTAAACTTTAAAAAGGAAAAAAGAAAGAAAGACAATAATTATTGTTTGTGTATTTATGTGTAAATCATGTGTATAATGCTGTTTATTGATGTGTGTACTTGATTCTACAACACCGACATAAACTAAACTGATCTAAAGTCAACAATAGATGGGTGTTATTCCACGTCCAGGTGATATTTAACATATAAAACCACATCCATCATGTTAATCAGTAGCTGTAGCATCTGAGCTACGGTTAGCATGTTAGCTGTTAGCTTTAGCTACAACACAAAGGATCAACGGCTTTCAACGGTCGTTAGCATAACGGGTGGCTAACAGCTGCTAGCCGCTTCGTTAGCACAGAGCGACGAGACACGGTGATGGAGGAGGATGAGGAGGGGAGGGGGGGTCAGTACCGACACGTTACGCATTTTTAATCACATAGAAATCACAACGAAGTAAATGTAATAATAAGAAGAAGAAGCAGAAGAAGAGGGCGTTAGCTGTTAGCTCAGTGATGCTAACGTGCTGACATTAGGCACTTCCCTTAGTGGAAGGGGAGCGCGTGGCCATGGAAACCCGTTAACACCAAGCATTCGACTCCTCGTGTTTCATTAAAATGACGCATTTCACGTGCAGTCGGTGGCGCGAGCCGCTCGTTCAACATGAACCGAGGTGAAGAGAAAAGACTTTACCCGTCCATGTCTGTAGAGGTTCACAACGCGTCCGCTTTCGATGCTGTTTTCTCTCCAGTTTACACCTACACTCCGTCCGCACACATACACACATGCACATACACACACACACATACACCGGAGCAAAATGGAGGCAACACGATGATGACGACGACGACGACGCCGTGGCGGAAAAGACCGAAAACCCCCGAAGCTGCTGAGCGCGCGGCAGCAGGCTGTAGGCTACGGTGGCCGAGAGGGAAGGTTGGACCATACGACACATCTCTGCGATCTCTGCCTTGTGTTGGTCAGTAGGAAGCTGCTGCTGTGGTGGTGTCCCTGTGGATCATGAAACTACACACTATCAACAAGTGAAATATTAAACTACAAAATGTCTTTTAATCATCCAGTGTAGTTTGCTAATACCACACAACACATACATACATACAAGTAGGCTACAAACAATGAACACAAAAACAAACAAACGAAAAATATACATACCACACAACATATTGTATTGTAACTAAGTGCTGCCAGGACTGACGTCAAAACTTGAAGTTTAGCATTGCACTGGTGCAGGGAAAGAAAGTGAATGGGAGTTTTGTATTAAGTCAGAAAATCAGCTGTGACTAACACAAGTTGATACTTCCAAGTTTTGCTCAGTGATAATTATGAACACCTTCTATAGGATACCGTGACGCTAATGTTATGCTTTAACAGCCACACGATCACATGACTTTTCAGCCGCTTTTAAAAACATTGTCTATTGGGGAAATGGGAGTGTTTTTACTTGTTGAAGATCCATAAATAACATCATAACCTCCATATAACTCTGGCCTGTGGGGGGTGATGACGTTTAATGCCCCCCAGGCTCGTTGTATTGAGCAACTTGTGCTTTTTTCTTTTTTTTTTTTTTAACAACACATAACCTAAAAACTTTAAAATTCACAATGTCCAAGATCTGAAACGTGTGAAGTTTTTCTTCCTTATTACGAGCGCTGGCAGATTGTTGTGAAAATGTATTTAAAAATGTATGAAACGAGTGAAAATGATCTAAAAACAAGTAGATTTTTAGGAGATGAGTCTGATTTAAGTGGAAAGAGATGAGTTTTCTGACGGAGACGACGACGTGGCTGAAGGAGCTGACGTGTAAATGTGATCAAATATAATATAAATGTTTACTTTTAAGCAGGAAATGATCATGTATATCAACTTCCTGTTTAGGCCACACCCACTTTCTGTGTTGATGGAGCAGCAGCTCAGCGTCCGGCGCCGCTGATGCATCGACTGCGGCGGTTATTGATTGGCTCCGCCCTCATACATCATCTCATCTTTGTTTAGGGAGCGGGACGCCGCCGCTTCCACCCCCCCCCCCCCCTCCCCCCCCTCAGTGGAAGAGCGGGGGCGTCTGCGTGATGATGGATCAGGTCATTGTGTCGAGTCCTAGGGCCGCGGCGCCGAGCCTGACAGGAACTCCATCACGGCGCCGACACGGCAGCAGCTTCATCACGTCCAGGCGTTTACACACACAAATTGACCCCGAGTGGTAACCGTGGAGACCGTGGAGACCGTGGTCCACCAGAGTATACGGACTGGACCTTTAGTCCGTCTCTTCATCGTCTCCAGAAACACTGGACTCAGCTCTGATGTTGGAGTAGTATTTCTCTACATGTGTAACCCCCCCCCCTTCCTCCTCCCTCCTCCTCCCCCCCACCTCCTCCTCCACCTCCTGCCCCCCCCCCTCCTGCCCCCCCCCCCCAGGTAATGTTTTATTACATGGTAATCTGGACATGCTTCGTTGTTTCGCCTCCAGTCGTTCAAATCAAAAACAACCTGCTGATATTTTCATTCCTCGACACATTATCCTCTTCATAATCTGTATTTTATTTGCACCCCCCCCCCCCCGCCCCCACCCACCCCCTCCCCCTCCTCCTCCTCCCCCTCCCCCCCCCCGGGGTGAGGACAGGGATCGGTCCAGCGCCATGGAAACCTGCAGTCTCTCTGCTTCACTGACGACTCCTCAGATTTATCACTTCTTTATGTCACCGAGTCTTTTATGACTCGCATTGATCATCAAGGTGCAGCGCCATTATCACACCAGTACATTATCAAACCCCCCCCCTCCACCCCCCCTCCCCCCCCCCACTGCCACAGGCCTCAGGTCAGGAAGACGTCTGATGATCCACATCAGACTCCAGCTGCTCGGATGAAAACCTCCAGAGAAAAACCAGGAGGAACATCTCAACACCTCCAACACACGTCATTCACACGGAAACATCAAGTGTGTGTGTGTGTGTTGCTTCTGACTGTGACGGTTTCAAACCTCTGGTTCTGTCATGAAGCTGAGACGCTACAGCCTAAAAATATAAACTAACAGATGAAACTGAAGTTCATCCTTCACATTAAGACAAATAGTTTTTGTATTTTACAAGTTTTGTTGAATTGTATGTTTAAATCTGTAAATGTCAAATGTTGTATCAACAATTGATTGTTCATCTGATTGATTGATTGATTGATTGATTGATTGATTGATTGATTGATTGATTGATTGATTGATTGATTGACGAGCGACGAGTGCTAAAGAAACTAACTCTACAGTTTCTGACTCGTTAACGAGGTCGTTGCAGCTGGAAACATCTGGAAGGAGCCGCTCAGTGACGTTCAGAGTAAAAACCAAATAAACTCATTACAACGACGATAAGATAAAAGAAATGAAAATGATAAAACAAAGAGAAAGAAAAACACAAACTAATGATAATAATGCTCCAGTAAAAAAGATAAAAGGGAAAGAATAAAATAAAACAACTTTAGTACAATTAATGAGTCTATGTATATACTGTACACACACACACACACACACACACACACATATATATATATATACACAGTATGTTTGTAGAATTTGTGCTTTTGAAACATAATATTTTTTAATATTTATAATCTTTTATTTCTCCACCTCCTCTGTTCATCATTCAACGCCTGCAAGCTGCTGTGTGTGTGTGTGTGTGTGTGTGTGTGTGTGTGTGTGTGTGTGTGTGTGTGTGTGTGTGTGTGTGTGTGTGTGTGTGTGTGTGTGTGTGTGTGTGTGTGTGTGTGTGTCTCAGGCTGCCGGGCAGGTTGCCGGGCAGCAGAGGGAGAGGTCACCGTGGTAATGACAGACTGACGGGAGTGTGCATGTGAACATAATCTATTAATTAAAAGAGAGGCAGCGAAACCAATGGGGAACCTGTTCCTGTGTGATATCCCCCCCCACTACCCCCCCCTCCTGCTCCCCCTGCCCCCCACCCCCCCTCCTCCTCTCACCCAGGTGGTCTGAAATAATAATAATTACAATAATAAACCCCACAGTGAGACATTTATAGAGATTTCAACCAGATCGCTACATAAAACGGTGATTCTCTAAATGTAAATGCTCATTATAATAATTTATAATATTTAGTATTTAGTATAGTATATAGTATTTTCCCTCCACATGTATTATTATATGTATTATATGTATTATTATATATTATATGTATTATATTATTATATGTATTATATTTGACAGGAGTCAGAGTCCGTTCACCAGGTGGAGGTGGAGGGGGCGGAGCTTCACCTGCACATTCGCAGCTGATTTTGGGTGAAGTATCCCTTTAAGATCGTTTCAAACAGGAAGTCAAACATCAGTCACAGTGTAATGGATTACAGTTACCCTTCATGTAATCTATTACTCTCCTCTCCGTGTGGACGTGGGATGAGTCGGAGACGCCGTGTGGACGCGCGCCGTCGTGTCTCAGCATGAGGTCGTGAACGCGGCGTTGCCGTGGCGACGGCGGGTGAGTCACCGCGGTAACGAGGCTCCGCGGGCTCCGCGGGCTCCGAGGTGAGCCGGGGTGTCTATGGTTTCCACGCCGACGGCTAATTGACGATTATGTAGAGAAGCAGCTCCGAGTGCAACCGTTCATTTTAATGGGCTGATTATTGGCGGCGAGGATCCTACGGCGGCCTGCGAGGGCCACGCGGCCACGCGGCCACGGCCAGGTCCAGGTCGCCGTGGTGATCTCATCTCCAGGCAGGAAAACAAGTTTAATTTCCTGTGTGTTGGAGGCGTGAGGAGGCGTGACCGCGGCGCCGCCACCGATCTTATCACCTTTAATATTTCTCTGCTGCTCTAATTGGATCCAGAGCCGCGACGTGGTTATCAACCCCATCACCTGTTGCCATGCCAACACGGGACAAACAAAGACCTGACTTCACAACATTCAAGAAAGAGAGAGAGAGAGAGAGTTACGTAAGTCAGAAACTCTGCAGCTCCACAGTCTGAGGCTCATTAAAGGTCCAGTCTGTAAAACTCATGATAAACCTCTGACGCACGTTGCCTTCAGGGACAGTTGTTCATCACCAGTCTCTGAATTTCCCTCTAAAACAACTCTGTGTGGTAACGTTGTGTTATTATCTCATAGCGTGGTGAATGTGCAGGTCACAACTTGTCCACCAGAGCGTTGTGGAGTTGTTGGATTGTGTATTTGATGAGTTTGATGAGGGAAACCAAGAAATCCCATAATGAGCCTCCGTAGCGTAGCTCTGAGCAGCTCACAGCTCTGCTCCGCCGTTCTAAAAATAGCTTGCACCAACAATTAAAGGTAATGAACCTACTGCTGTGACTATAGGGATTATGGTGATGGGACAGTTTGACTAAATGTTGAACTGTCCCTTTAACATCAAGTCCAAACCAAACAGGAAGTCAGTGTATTATAGATGTATAGAACTAATGAGTTTCCTGTTGGTGATGAACCTTCAGGCGTTGCCTATAGCAACCAGCGAGGCGATGTACTGCAACGGCTCTTATTATAGCCGCGCGCGGCTCCTTTTACCATAGAGACAGTAAATACGGGATAAAGAGCCAATAAATATTTTGGTCCGAGAGCCACGTCGTCACACCGAGGCCGTCTGCTCGCCGCGCATGTGGCGACGCCTTAACAAGGTCTCCGCGGCAACAGCATCCAAAACAAAATGTCGGCCTAATTGGCGCTGGTTAATCAGTTTATTTCAGGCGCACGGTCGGGTGGTTTCATCAGAGCTCAGAGGGTCCTGGTCCTCCGGAGGCTGAAGACATCCTACTAATGAAGCTGCTGAGGGAATATTAGTGATGGAGGGGGGGGGGGGCTCACTGAGCTCAGAGTTACTGGTACAAACATGGTGGGTCCAGGTGGTGAGGGGGCGGGGCTTTGTTGTGACATCACAAAGTGACAGGAAGTCCTGATGGTTGCTTGAACATCTACTTTTATTTTGAAGGAGCTTTAACACAAACATCTACTTTTATTTTGAAGGAGCTTTAACACAAACATCTACCTTTATTTTGAAGGAGCTTTAACACTAACATCTACCTTTATTTTGAAGGAGCTTTAACACAAACATCTACCTTTATTTTGAAGGAGCTTTAACACAAACATCTACCTTTATTTTGAAGGAGCTTTAACACAAACATCTACCTTTATTTTGAAGGAGCTTTAACACAAACATCTACCTTTATTTTGAAGGAGCTTTAATACAAACATCTACCTTTATTTTGAAGGAACTTTAACACAAACATCTACCTTTATTTTGAAGGAGCTTTAACACAAACATCTACCTTTATTTTGAAGGAGCTTTAACACAAACATCTACCTTTATTCTGAAGGAGCTTTAACACAAACATCTACCTTTATTTTGAAGGAGCTTTAACACAAACATCTACCTTTATTTTGAAGGAGCTTTAACACAAACATCTACCTTTATTTTGAAGGAGCTTTAACACAAACATCTACCTTTATTTTGAAGGAGCTTTAACACTAACATCTACCTTTATTTTGAAGGAGCTTTAACACAAACATCTACCTTTATTTTGAAGGAGCTTTAACACAAACATCTACCTTTATTCTGAAGGAGCTTTAACACAAACATCTACCTTTATTTTGAAGGAGCTTCAACACAAACATCTACCTTTATTCTGAAGGAGCTTTAACACAAACATCTACCTTTATTTTGAAGGAGCTTTAACACAAACATCTACCTTTATTTTGAAGGAGCTTGAACACAAACATCTACCTTTATTTTTAGCTTTAACACAAACATCTACCTTTATTTTGAAGGAGCTTTAACACAAACATCTACCTTTATTTTGAAGGAGCTTGAACACAAACATCTACCTTTATTTTGAAGGAGCTTTAACACAAACATCTACCTTTATTTTGAAGGAGCTTTAACACAAACATCTACCTTTATTTTGAAGGAGCTTTAACACAAACATCTACCTTTATTTTGAAGGAGCTTTAACACAAACATCTACCTTTATTTTGAAGGAGCTGTAACACAAACATCTACCTTTATTTTGAAGGAGCTTTATTACACAAAGATCAGCTTTATTTTGAAGGAGTTTAACACAAACATCTCTTTATTCTGAAGGAGCTTTAACACAAACATCTACCGGATTTTGAAGGAACTTTATGACAAACATCTACCTTGAACTGAACTTTAACACAAAATCTACCTTTATTTTGAAGGAGCTTTAGACGAACAAAGATCTACCTTTATTTTGAAGCTTGAGACACAAACATCTACCTTTATTTTGAAGAAGAACACAAACATCTACTTTGATTTTGAAGGAGCTTTAACACAAACATCTACCTTTATTTTCTTTAACACTTCATCTACCTTTATTTTGAAAGAGCTTTAACACAAACATCTACCTTTATTTTGAAAGAGCTTTAACACAAACATCTACCTTTATTCTGAAGGAGCTTTAACACAAACATCTACCTTTATTTTGAAGGAGCTTGAACACAAACATCTATCTTTATTTTGAAGGAGCTTGAACACAAACATCTACCTTTATATTGAAGGAGCTTTAACCCAAACATATACCTTTATTTTGAAGGAGCTTTAACACAAACATCTACCTTTATTTTCCTTTAACACAAACATCTACCTTTATTCTGCTCCAAACATCTACCTTTATTTTGAAGGAACTTTAACACAAACATCTACCTTTATTTTGAAGGAGCTTTAACACAAACATCTACCTTTATTCTGAAGGAGCTTTAACACAAACATCTACCTTTATTTTGAAGGAGCTTGAACACAAACATCTACCTTTATTTTGAAGGAGCTTGAACACAAACATCTACCTTTATTTTGAAGGAGCTTTAACGCAAACATCTACCTTTATTTTGAAGGAGCTTTAACACAAACATCTACCTTTATTTTGAAGGAGCTTTAACACAAACATCTACCTTTATTCTGAAGGAGCTTTAACACAAACATCTACCTTTATTTTGAAGGAACTTTAACACAAACATCTACCTTTATTTTGAAGGAGCTTTAACACAAACATCTACCTTTATTTTGAAGGAGCTTTAACACAAACATCTACCTTTATTTTGAAGGAGCTTTAACACAAACATCTACCTTTATTTTGAAGGAGCTTTAACACAAATATCTACTTTTATTTTGAAGGAGCTTTAACACAAACATCTACCTTTATTTTGAAGGAGCTTTAACACAAACATCTACCTTTATTTTGAAAGAGCTTTAACACAAACATCTACCTTTATTTTGAAAGAGCTTTAACACAAACATCTACCTTTATTTTGAAGGAGCTTTAACACAAACATCTACCTTTATTTTGAAGGAGCTTTAACACAAACATCTACCTTTATTTTGAAGGAGCTTTAACACAAACATCTACCTTTATTCCGTATGGAGCTTTATTATAAAATCCTAACTCAAGAGCAGCTGGAGGCTGTGATGTGGTTCTCTGGTTCTTCTATGAAGCGGTTTCCAGGCGACGGAGGAGGAGGAGGAGAGAGATGAAGTCTCTCCTGAACTGAACTTTGACTAAACTCCGTGCGACGCCTCAGACGAACAGAGATCAAAGAGCTTCAGCCTGAGATTAAAACGTTCTTAGAGAAGAAGAATCTACACCACGCTTGACGTGGGAGCTTCCTCCTCCTCTTCCTCCTCCTCCTCCTCCTCCTCTTCCTCCTCCCTCTTCATCCTCCTCCCTCTTCATCCTCTTCATCCTCCTCCTCCTCCTCCCTCTTCATCCTCCTCCTCCTCTTCATCCTCCTCCTCCCTCTTCATCCTCCTCCCTCTTCATCCTCCTCCTCCTTCTCTTCATCCTCCTCCCTCTTCATCCTCTTCATCCTCCTCCTCCTCTTCATCCTCCTCCTCCTCCCTCTTCATCCTCCTCCCTCTTCATCCTCCTCCTCCTTCTCTTCATCCTCCTCCCTCTTCATCCTCTTCATCCTCCTCCTCCTCTTCATCCTCCTCCTCCTCCCTCTTCATCCTCTTCCCCCTCCTCCTCCTTCCTCATCCTCCTCCTCCTCCTCCTCCTCTTCATCCTCCTCCTCCTCCCTCCTCCTCCTCCTCCCTCCTCCTCCTCCTCCTCTTCATCCTCCTCCTCCTCCTCCCTCCTCCTCCTCCCTCCTCCTCCTCCTCTTCCCCCTCCTCCTCCTCCTCCTTCCTCATCCTCCCTCCTCCTCCTCTTCATCCTCCTCCCTCCTCCTCCTCTTCTCCTCCTCCTCTTCATCCTCCTCCTCCCTCTTCCTCCTCCTCCTCCTCCTCTTCCTCCCTCTATCTCCTCCCCCCTCCTTCCTCCTCCTCCTCCTCCTCCTCCTCCTCTTTGTCGACTGGAACAAAAGCTTAAATTTCAGGACGTCCCCGGCTCTAACTCCGATATTAAAGCAGCTCTTAAGGATTTCAGACTCTGCTCTGTGACTTCCAGGTCTTCAGACTTCAGAGCCGGAGCCGTGTGATGTGAAAATGTTCCATCAAAGCCCAGAAACCAGATCCTGTGTGGAGTCATGAAGGTGTGGAAAACACAATCATTAAATGTGTATCTGTTGGAAATCCATTCAGTCTGGAATCAAAGGAGAAGAAATGTGTTGTTTTTCTTTCTTTCTTTCTTTCTTTCTGTTGCCGGAGCAGAAGCGTAGCTGCACAGTCTGATTCATTTAATCCGGCCTCCTGCAGGGAGCATGTTCCCCAGAGACGCCGTCTGGGTTTGTCGGCTAATTGGGATGATTTAACCAGAGAAATGTGTACGTGGGGAAAGAGTCTGGCTCTCTGGGAGGAAACCAAACATTTACATGCTCATTATCATCCGTCAGCCGCTCTAAAAATACAGCGCGGCCATCACAGGGTTATGGAAGTGTTGCTGGAGAGACGAGCGCCGCCCGCCGCACATCCCTCATGTTCTGTCAGGATCCACGTCGGAACATGACACCGACACGCACTCCTCTCCCTGTTTTTAAAGCTTCTAATAATTTGGGATCAAAGATGTCAGCGTGTTCAACCGCACAATTAAATCCAAGCCAGTCCACAAAGAAACAACTAGAAGGAACAGAGGGAGAGCGCCGCGGCGGCGGCGGCGGCGGCGGAGGAGGTTCCCTGAGGAACCGGAGACGCTGAGTTGCATCTGACGGTGTTTTTATTAGTGACATTTACATTTCACACAGTTTCTACGTCCTCAGAGACAAATGGACGTTAACAGACACCGTGTCCATTAACTGATCAGAGACCAGCTCCAGCTCAGCTGCTCGACTTCGACTCCAAACACTTCAGAAATTAATGTATATATAGGCTATATATACATTTAGTTTGTAAGTTCTAAAAGACGCTTGCATGAGAAAAAATAAAATACAGAAACAATGTTTAATTCTAAATCTAATCAATCAATCAATCAATCAATCAATCAATCTATCTATCTATCTATCTATCTATCTATCTATCTATCTATCTATCTATCTATCTATCTATCTATCTATCTATCTATCTATCTATCTATCTATCTATCTATCTATCTATCTATCTATCTATCTATCAGATTTTTCTACTTATTTCAAGTGAAAATCAGCTTGAAAGAAGTAAAAAGTGTTAAAAACCAGCTGCTTTAATGCAATGAGTCTGATTTTAAATAGAATGAGATGAGTTTGGACTGAAATGAGACAAATATTCTTGGTAGTTTTGCACAGTGTGGTTCAACATGACAATAAGTTCATCTTGTATAGATGGTTGTTGTTATAAATGTCATCAGTGATGACACCATGTGACACATACGCTAGACAACGTACGTGATGCTAATTAACTAAATGTATAAAACAGATAATTAGACTTCCTGTGAGTGTTGAGGACCCACCTGACCCCGATCCACACCCACTTCCTGTCAGCTCCTGGTGAGGCGCCGTCAGCTGCTTCCTGTCTGTGATTGACGGCTGAACTGTGACGGCGGAGTCAGAGACGAGAGAAGAGGCAGCGAGCGATGACGAGTTGATCTGTTTCAAAGTGACAGTTACAGTCGCTTTAATTAGTCAAGGTTCAGAATCCTGTCAAAGGAAAAAAAGTCTCATTTCTCAGAGTGAAAGCAGGAAGGTGTCAGAAGCTGCAGCTTCACAGAATTACAGTTCTTTATTTTTACATTCGATTAAACTGATCTGCTTTGATCTGTTTGTTGTGACTCGACGTGTCAGAAACTTTTCCACCTTAACTCCACGTGTCCCTGGTTTCCTGCTCCAGAGTCCTTATGGAGCTTAACACTAACATCTACCTTTATTCTGAAGGAGCTTTAACACAAACATCTACCTTTATTCTGAAGGAGCTTTAACACAAACATCTACCTTTATTTTGAAGGAGCTTTAACACAAACATCTACCTTTATTTTGAAGGAGCTTTAACACAAACATCTACCTTTATTTTGAAGGAGCTTTAACACAAGCATCTACCTTTATTTTGAAGGAGCTTTAACACAAACATCTACCTTTATTCTGAAGGAGCTTTAACACAAACATCTACCTTTATTTTGAAGGAGCTTTAACACAAACATCTACCTTTATTTTGAAGGAGCTTTAACACAAGCATCTACCTTTATTTTGAAGGAGCTTTAACACAAACATCTACCTTTATTTTGAAGGAGCTTTAACACAAACATCTACCTTTATTTTGAAGGAGCTTTAACACAAACATCTACCTTTATTTTGAAGGAGCTTTAACACAAACATCTACCTTTATTTTGAAGGAGCTTTAACAAACATCTACCTTTATTTTGAAGGAGCTTTAACACAAACATCCACCTTTATTCTGAAGGAGCTTTAACACAAACATCTACCTTTATTCTGAAGGAGCTTTAACACAAGCATCTACCTTTATTTTGAAGGAGCTTTAACACAAACGTCTACCTTTATTTTGAAGGAGCTTTAACACAAACGTCTACCTTTATTTTGAAGGAGCTTTAACACAAACGTCTACCTTTATTTTGAAGGAGCTTTAACACAAACGTCTACCTTTATTTTGAAGGAGCTTTAACACAAACATCTACCCAGCTTTAACACAAACGTCTACCTTTATTCTGAAGGAGCTTTAACACAAACATCTACCTTTATTTTGTAGGAGCTTTAACACAAACATCTACCTTTATTTTGAAGGAGCTTTAACACAAACATCTACCTTTATTTTGAAGGAGCTTTAACACAAACATCTACCTTTATTCTGAAGGAGCTTTAACACAAACATCTACCTTTATTTTGAAGGAGCTTTAACACAAACATCTACCTTTATTTTGAAGGAGCTTTAACACAAACATCTATCTTTATTTTGAAGGAGCTTTAACAAACATCTATCTTTATTTTGAAGGAGCTTTAACACAAACATCTACCTTTATTTTGAAGGAGCTTTAACACAAACATCTACCTTTATTCTGAAGGAGCTTTAACACAAACATCTACCTTTATTTTGTAGGAGCTTTAACACAAACATCTACCTTTATTCTGAAGGAGCTTTAACACAAACATCTACCTTTATTTTGTAGGAGCTTTAACACAAACATCTACCTTTATTTTGTAGGAGCTTTAACACAAACATCTACCTTTATTCTGAAGGAGCTTTAACACAAACATCTACCTTTATTTTGAAGGAGCTTTAACACAAACATCTACCTTTATTTTGAAGGAGCTTTAACACAAACATCTACCTTTATTTTGAAGGAGCTTTAACACAAACATCTACCTTTATTCTGAAGGAGCTTTAACACAAACATCTACCTTTATTGTGAAGGAGCTTCAGGACATCCTGGGTGTTGTGTGTCTGTTGTTGTGTTTGTTATTTTACACATGAAGTGTTTTAACTCTTAATGTTTCACATGAAACACGTTTAATTAAGAACAAAATAAAACAAGTGGAGTCTGTTTGTGTGTCGGACGTTTCCAAGTAACAAAAAGTTTCCCAGAGAAGTGTGTGTGTGTGTGTGTGTGTGTGTGTGTGTGTGTGTAATTAGTGTGTAATTAGCAGTGGGGATGTCTGACAGGGAGAAGGTGAGTCTGGGAGACCTTTAGCAGCGGGGCATCTGCAAATGAGACAGCTTCACAATTAAGCAGCGTCTTCTTCTTCATCCCGGCTCCGCCGCCGCCGCCGACCAACGGATTTACATCACTTTCTTTTTTTTTTTTTTAGGAGGCGTTGAAACGAGTCAACAGGCAGAAAATCTCAATTAACTCTCTCAGCCGCCTTAATCGTCCCACGTAAAGAACATGACCTCTGACCCGCCGCGGAATCAAGACGCCGCGGCTCCGTCTTCTCATTAGGAAGGAGAAGAAAACAGCGCGGACGCTTCTGATTGGACGGATCTGACGGGGAGGCTGAGTCCATCAGGGAGAAGAACAACATGATGCTGAGCAGATCAACGGAGTGTCTGGTGCTCTGTCCCAGGTGTGGACGCAGCCATGCAGGGTCGGTCTGTCCGTCTGGGGTCTGAGCAGGGTACTGCAGACACCTGTGCTCGGCCAATGGAGAAGCAGCTCCGTGCTCACCATCGCTCACCGCATCAACACCATCATGGACAGCGACCGCGTCCTGGTGAGTCCTCCAGTCCTCCAGCTGTTGGTGATAGTATTTGTTGAGTTAGAAGACACAGATGGACTGAAGCTCATTTCATTGGTTTATAAATAAAAGCTTTACATTTTAATTGTGTGTCTTGTTTTTTGGGGACATGTTTGACTCCATTAGAGGACAGTGAAGACAAGACACTGTTGTGTGCTGACTAGAAGCAGCGAAGGAGGCTCAACGTCGCCAGGCTTTGTGTTCATGATGCAGCTGAACAAAAGCTGCAGCCCCAGTCCGAGTTAACGCTGTACTACAAAGCTGGTTTGTTCATGTTCCTGCTCTGAAGCAACGTGTTGCAGAGAGGATGCTGCTTAAAACATCCTGATGCTCTACATTGAGCTACTTTTAAATATGAAGCTTCAATAAATAGAGCAACAACAATTGTCATGATCGCAATTATGGAACGCGATAATAATATTATCGCATCAAGAGTGCTGGACCGGGAGTTCCGCACAAAAACCCAGAGCTCCACGAATCCGTGAAAAATAAGGTGGATAGGGAGCGCCGGCTCTGCAGCCATGACAGATGCATTCAGGACGCATCGGAAATCTGAACACTCGGACTCCTTCAGAGGTCTGGACCATCCGCTCCTCTGACATCATCTAAAGGACCGCCCACTCTGTCACAGAGTGATGTTGGTGGATCATGACGAGTTCAGACTTTTATCTGTCGACTTGCTGTTAAAAAGAATCTAAATCTACATCTACATCTACATCTAAATCTAAATCTACAAATCTAAGTGAGGAGGAACCTTTTCATTATACACAACACACACACACACACACTGTAATAGCAGCTCCAGAGGACGGTCTCTGGTCTTTGTCTGCTGAAGGGAGAGGAATTCCTTTTGTGAGTTTGTGGTAGCTGCAGCGACACGGCGGCGCTCCGGAGGCGGCGTGCCGGCGCTCCGGAGGCTCCGGAGGCGCCGCGTGCGTTTGTTGTGTTTGTTTTATCTGTGTTTGAGACGCAGAGTCTTTGTTCTACAGAGGACGAGCAGACGGAGGCTCGGTCTCGGTCCCAGAGCTGTTAGAGACAGATCTGCTGCTGCTGCTGCCGGGAACACACAGAGATAAAGATGTGGAAGGTTACGGGGGGGTTTGGAGGGGGGGGGGGGTGATACTGATCCTCTCTCCTCCTGCAGCTCGTCACTCACTCTACAGCGTCATGTCACCTCATGTGAATGTGGTTTTCTACATTTCACTTATCAGCTTCGACACTTCAACCTTTTCTCTGATATGAATTTATTTCATGGTTTATCTGAAATATTTTATCTGTGATCAGAACAAACTGGGAAAGAAAAATGTCAGATTGAAGCTCCAGGAGGAAGAAGAACTGCTGCTTCTAGTGTTCATGTTGTTCAACAGGCTGCTGATACACAATACTGTCATACACACTGATGATACATGTGTTTCTACTTTATTTCCTCCACTGCTTTGATGATGTCAGATACACTCTGACCAGTAGTGGTGCAGTGGGTTGTGCTGCTGCTTTGAGTGCAGCAGATCGTGGGTTCGATCCCCAGCTCGGTGGTCAAGTGTGTTGCGCAACCGCTTTCGGTGTCACAGATCACGGGTTCGAGCCCCAGGTGGAACGGTCCCCTCCCCTGAACAGATGAAGGCTGGACAAGGGCGTTACCGACTTGACTGGACCCAACTGGTCCTGACCCGACCTGACTGGACCCAACTGGTCCTGTCTGAATCAATGGGTTCAATAAATAGGTCCTAAAAATAGGAACTAAAAGTAGGGATAAGGAAAAAAGTAGAGTAAAAGTAAAATAGAAAAATAAAAAGTAGTGTAGAATAGAAAAAATAAACTAAAGTAAGAACTATTATCGTACTAAAGTGCATAAAATCCCACTTTTTTACTCACTTCTCATGCATCTCTCTGACCGGCCTTCTTCCTCTCTCTCTGTCCCCCTGGGATTCGAACCCGTGACCTGCTGCATCCAAACCGGCAGCTCTAACCACTGTACCATTAATCAGTGTGACAGACACTGTGGTCATAGTGTATTTGACATCATCAAAGCTTTTTAACCCCCTCCCCCCAGATGTAAGCCCCCCCCCCCCAGATGCACAGCCCCCCTCAGATGCACAGGGCCCCCCCCCAGATGCACAGGGCCGGCCCTGCTGTAGGAGCTGCTGTAACAGTTCAGACACTGTGTGATTCAGTTCTAAATATAAGATGTGAAAGAGTTCAGACTGTAGTGTATCATGTCTTGACTTCCTGCTGCTCCTGGGGGGTCGGATGATGTGGAGCTGGTGGTGTTTTGTCAACATGGCGGCCGCCGTGCGAGGAGGAGGAGGAGGAGGAGGAGGAGGAGGAGGAGGAGGAGGAGGATGATAATCCGTGCTGTACTCGACTCCTGCAGGGAGGGATGGATCACGCAGCAGGACACACACATGGCTTTCTGTCTCGTTTCCCATCAGCCACCACGGTCTGATCTCCTGACTCCGTCTCCGTGGGAACCAGCGGCGGCTCCGCTCCCTCTCTTTGTGCTGCAGCTTCTGTTCACAGTTAAAGTCCAGTCAGTGAACGCACCTCGCGTCTCTGTGAGGCGTTCAGGAGCTGCTGCATCTCTCTGTCTACACTGGTTCTCATCGTGACCCCCCAACTTTTACTGCAATGTCAAGACATTTTACCACTTTTTTTGTAATATTATTATCTTTTTATATATATATATATAAATTGTACCACTATTTCTAGAATTATTGTCTTTTTTTTACATTCTTCTAGAATTTTTTTCCACTTTTTTCGAGAAACTTCTCGACAATATTTCCAAAAGTTCAGTTATGAATCATTAGTGTCTCAGTTTGTTCAATGCTATTTTATATTTGTATGTATTTGATCACAGATCAGAGGTTCCTCAGCTGTTGTTGTGTTTTCACTCAGTACTTTCTTACTCCTTTCCAAGAGTATTTGTCTCATTTCTAGTCAACACTCATCTCTTTCCACTGATGAGACTCATCGCCTAAACATTAACTTGTTTTTAGATCATTTTCAATCAAATTTTCACTGTAAATCAGTTAAAAATCTGCCAGTGAAGCAGGTTTTTGTGTTTGTAATAAGAAAGAAAAACTTTTCTACTGATTTCAAGTGAAAATCAGCTGAAAGACGTAAAAAGAGTAAAAAACAAAACAAACTGCTTTAATGAGACGAGTCTGGTTTTAATAGAATGAGATTAATTAATGAGTAATTTAATAAATAAAGTAAATAATGTCTATTAGTTTGGACTGAAACAGACAGATGTTCTTGGTCGACGTGGAGTTGTTGCAGTGTGAACTCCTACTGGAGTGATGAAGACTCACCTGAGGACATTACCCCCCCCCCCCCCGCCCCGGCCCTGGGAGCTGCAGCCTCCTGCAGAGCCCCCCCCCCCCCCCCTCCTCCCCCGGCTCAGGGGTCATTGACTCCACAGCATTGACTGCAGCTCTTTCCACACTACATTGACCAGATCCACTCCACTAGCCCCCAACCCCCCCCCCCCCCCCCCCCACCTCTCTCTGAGCACACACACACACACACACACACACACAGGACGGGGGTGTAGACATAAAGGCAGCAGGGAACACACACTCTGGTGCTCACAGCAGAGGATGGAGAACACCATCAGGACAACCATCAAAAATGGCCAGAATGCTCCTTTAATGTGTCCCCCACCGCTCTGCAACACGCGCTGTATCCCTCCGCCTCGTCCACACAGCTGACAGGCGGAGGGATACGGCGCGTCATGGAGCCGCTGATGCATCAGACAGTTTTAACTTTATGTCGTACTCTTGAATCATTTTGAGACGGGCTTCTCGTAGGCGTTGTCGTAGGCGGGGGCAACACACTGATTAATCGTCCCTCGTAGACATCGTGACCCGGTTCTATCCCTCTCAACTGCCCCAAGTGGAAAACACCAGTACTGTGCGTTGTGTACGCATATGTTCCATCAAGCAGCAAGTACATCGCAACCCTTAATGGGCATTTGTAGCTCATACAACCCCACTTCAAATAGGTTGAACTATCCCTTTAAGACACAAACGAAGCCAAGTTGAGCTACGGGAGCCGCGCTGCCTTCACTTCCCTCCGTTCACCGCTGACTCAACCTCAGTCGTTG
Organism: Decapterus maruadsi; assembly: GCA_030347415.2. Taxonomy (NCBI): domain Eukaryota; kingdom Metazoa; phylum Chordata; class Actinopteri; order Carangiformes; family Carangidae; genus Decapterus; species Decapterus maruadsi. The sequence continues at coordinate 317,060 of CM064890.1, forward strand.
ATGTTTCTGCGTCAACGGGTCAGAACAATAATAATAACCCCCCCCCCCCACTGCCCCCCCCCCCCCCCGTGACTCCTCTGTACAAATGGACCATGTGTCTCTGAGTGGGTCCATCCACCACTTTCCCGGTGAGGTAACCACTTCCATTAGTGTTCATCAGCCGCGACCCGCGAGGGACCACTTTACTGACATCTGCTTCACGCCATCCGCCGTCCGCACGCTAAAAGGTACAGCGTCCACCAGAGAGAGAGAGAGAGCGGGAGAGCGGGAGAGCGGCGGCTCCACCGACATTAGCCGCCAGCGCCGCCGCGGCCACGTCAGGAGTTTTAGAGCCTAAAAGGTTTTTCCCGCCGTCCACAGTCTGTTCACCAACAACACACGTCGGCCAATCACTGTCCAGGAGGAGGATGATGTCATAAAGAGACGCTGCAGGGATTCAAGGTTTCATCACCGTTGCCTCTGTTAGTGGGCGTGGCCTCTTTAGAAGCCCCTCCCCCTTCCACCAGATGATCAGCTGAGTTACGGCCTTTTTTCACCGTGGACGTATTAATGCAACCGTGACCGATGATGGAGTCAGTGGGGTTGTTGCCGCGCTGTGGGGTTGTTGCCGCGCTGTGGGGTTGTTGCCAGGCCGTGGGGTTGTTGCCGTGCTGTGGGGTTGTTGCCAGGCCGTGGGGTTGTTGCCTGGCGATGCTGGGGTATTTGGCGGCGTGGGGCTGTTGCCTGGCAATGCTGGGGTATTCAGCGCTGGGCTGTGGGGTTGTTGCCGTGCTGTGGGGTTGTTGCCAGGCGATGCCGGGGTATTCAGCGCTGGGCTTCCCTCCAGCTCCGGCCCCAGTGAGCCGGGCCCGTCTGCTGCCTGGAGAAATGAAATTAGGGAAGACATGATGGCACGGTGCCTCCTCCCTCCCCCCCCCTCCTCCCTCCTCCCTCCAGCCCCCCCCCCCCCCTCTCCCGCCTCCCCCTCCAGAGGCTGATCGTATTAGCAGAGCATAAACTCGATTTGCTTCTTTTCTGGGGCCATCGGAGAGGAATTGATTTGGATTTAGCCTAACTGGTTCAGCCACATGTCCTCGGCCGCCGGGATCGTTCCTGAGGAGGAGGAGGAGGATGATGATGATGATGATGACAGCAGCAGCAGCGGCGGCGGCGGCGATGAGGACGGGAGTTGAACCGGACTGTGAAGATGAGAGAGAGCGAGGATGAGACGGACGTCGACTCTCAGCTCAATAAATCTGAATATGAAGGAAACGTCGTCTGCAGCTCAGATCAGATCAACCGCCACCGCCACGAGCTCAGAGACGACCACGGTTACACGTTAGAGACGCCTTTTAAAAAGTGGTCTAGCGTAATATTAAGACTGAAGGAGCAGAATCATAACAATTAAAATCAATTAAAGACGTGAAACATTTCGTCCTGTGAGTCATGGATCTGTTTGATGTCTAATATTATGGTCTGTTGTGTTTTTATCCTTTGGTTTCTATTGCACAACCTTGTGCTATAATATATAAAACATTATATCTGGCTCCTCATTGGCTCACAGCTTGTAGCTTAGCAACAAAGCACAAAATAAACCTGATCAATAAACAATAACCTTCTATTGATTGAGAATTGATTCAATAATGAACCAGTCAGAGCTGAATGATAACATGATTTAACTTTAACTTTAAGGGAAGGAGGGAAGGAAGGATGGAGGAAGGAAGGAAGGATGGATGGATAAGGAAAACATTATATCTGGAAGGATGGAGGAAGGAAGGAAGGAAGGATGGAGGAAGGAAGCAAGGAAGGAGGAAAAAGGATGGATAAAGGAAGGAAGGAAGGATTGAGGAAGGATTCAATAATGAAGGAGTCAGAGCTGAATGATAAATGATTTAAGGATGGAGGAAGGAAGGAAGGATGGAGGAAGGAAGGAAGGATGGAGGAAGGAAGGAAGGAAGGAGGAAGGAAGGATGGAGGAAGGAAGGAAGGATGGAGGAAGGAAGGAAGGATGGAGGAAGGAAGGAAGGAAGGATGGAGGAAGGAAGGAAGGATGAAGGAAGGAAGGATGGAGGAAGGAAGGAAGGAAGGAAGGAAGGAAGGAAGGATGGAGGAAGGAAGGAAGGATGGATGGAGGAAGGAAGGAAGGAAGGAAGGAGGAAGGAAGGAAGGATGGAGGAAGGAAGGAAGGAAGGATGGAGGAAGGAAGGAAAGAAGGATGGAGGAAGGAAGGAAGGAAGGAAGGCAGGAAGGAAGGAAGGATGGATGGAGGAAGGAAGGAAGGATGGAGGAAGGAAGGAAGGAAGGAGGAAGGAAGGAAGGATGGAGGAAGGAAGGAAGGATGGAGGAAGGAAGGAAGGAAGGAGGAAGGAAGGAAGGAGGAAGGAAGGAAGGATGGAGGAAGGAAGGAAGGAAGGATGGAGGAAGGAAGGAAGGAAGGAAGGAAGGAAGGAAGGAAGGAAGGAAGGAAGGATGGAGGAAGGATGGAAGAAGGAAGGAAGGAAGGAGGAAGGACGGAAGGATGAAGGAAGGAAGGATGGAGGAAGGAAGGAAGGAAGGATGGAGGAAGGAAGGAAGGAAGGATGAAGGAAGGAAGGATGGAGGAAGGAAGGAAGGAAGGATGGAGGAAGGAAGGAAGGAAGGAAGGAAGGAAGGAAGGGAGGAAGGAAGGAAGGATGAAGGAAGGAAGGATGGAGGAAGGAAGGAAGGAAGGATGGAGGAAGGAAGGAAGGAAGGATGAAGGAAGGAAGGATGAAGGAAGGAAGGATGGAGGAAGGAAGGAAGGAAGGATGAAGGAAGGAAGGATGGAGGAAGGAAGGAAGGAAGGATGGAGGAAGGAAGGAAGGAAGGATGGAGGAAGGAAGGAAGGGAGGAAGGAAGGAAGGAGGAAGGAAGGAAGGATGGAGGAAGGAAGGAAGGATGGAGGAAGGAAGGAAGGAAGGATGGAGGAAGGAAGGAAGGAAGGAAGGAAGGATGGAGGAAGGAAGGAAGGATGGAGGAAGGAAGGAAGGAAGGATGGAGGAAGGAAGGAAGGATGAAGGAAGGAAGGAAGGAGGAAGGAAGGAAGGAGGGAGGAAGGAAGGAAGGATGGAGGAAGGAAGGAGGAAGGAAGGAAGGATGGAGGAAGGAAGGAAGGAAGGAAGGATGGAGGAAGGAAGGAAGGAAGGATGGAGGAAGGAAGGAAGGAAGGAAGGAAGGAAGGATGGAGGAAGGAAGGAAGGATGGAAGGGGAAAAGCATTGTTGAAAGACAGAAGGAAATAAAGACAGAGGGAGGGAACAGATCAGGTCAATTGGATCAAAAGAGGAAGGAAGAAGAAGTAAGGACGAAGGAAAGGATGGAGGAAGGACAACAGGATGGTTGTGTGTGTGTCTGTGTGTGTGTATGTGTGTGTGTCTCTGATCCTCTGTCAGCTGCAGCATCAAACAAACTCATCACATTTCAGACAATGATAACACTTTGTTATTTCACATTTCATTTATGCCCCAGTGTGAAGGGCACACACACACACACACACACACACACACACACACACACACACACACACACACACACACACACACACACACACACACACACACACACACACACACACACACACACACACACACACACAGTGCAGCCTCCTGCCTGTTGTAATTATAGAGGTGATGGTTGTGTGTTGGAGCAGCCGGAGCTTTGTATCGTTATGTTCATCTACCTCAGTGATTACTGTGGCTGCTGTTGTTCCCCACGTGTGTGTGTCTGTGTGTGTGTGAGTGTGTGTGTGTGTGTGTCTGTGTGTGTGTGAGTGTGTGTGTGTGAACCCAAGGTCTCCAGGAGTTGAATGGAGTTGAATCCTTGAGTTCATTTCAGAGAGAACGAGGAGCGACGCTGCGGCTGCACCGGAGTCAAGGAGACGACTGGAGAACAGCTGTTTATGGGGGGGGGTATCTGCTTTAGTTGTACTAAAGCAGATACTTTAGTTGTACTAAAGCAGATACTTTAGTTGTACTAAAGTATCTGCTTTAGTACAACTAAAGCAGATACTTTAGTTGTACTAAAGCAGATACTTTAGTACAACTAGGTGAATTATCTGTAACTTTTTGAACTACATCACAGACAGCGAAGGAGACAGTGGTCTGGAGAAAACATCCAGATCCAGATCCAGACCCTGAAGGAGCAGGAACTACAACATGGTCTGAAATATAATCTCTACAGTGGAGACGACTGGTTGGTTGATTGACAGCTTTACTCTCCGTCCAATCACTGCTGCTGCTGCTGCTGCTGCACGAGGGTTTAGTCCTGAGCCTGAACATCCACTTTAATCTCTCCTCCTCTTCCTCTTCCCTCCTTCCTCCTCCTCCTCTTCCTCCTCCTCCTCCTCCTCTTCCTCTTCATCCTCCTCCTCTTCCTCCTCCTCCTCCTCCTTCCTCCTCTTCATCCTCCTCCTCTTCCTCCTCCTCTTCCTCCTCCTCCTCCTCCTCCTTGCTCCTCCTCCTTCCTCCTCTTCATGATCCTCTTCCTCCTTTTGAACCATCCTCCTCCTCCTCCTCCTCCTCAGTCCTCTCCTCCTCATCCAGATCAGATCCATCCCCTGAAGGAGCCTCTTCCTCCATGGTCTCCTCCTCCTCCTGTCAGACCTGAGGGTGATTGACAGGAGTCAGGTGATGGAGCTGTGAAGCTGTCGGAGCTTTTCAACATGAACAAGGAGCATCAGTGTTTCTCATCTGATGGAGCAATAACTGTATGGTCTGTATTACTGTAATGAGAGAGAAGAGTCTGTTGGTTTAAAACCTGCTGCTTTTCTGACCAAACGGAGCCGAGCGTCTAAAACTGATGTTTGCACCAATAACAGGAAGTGACAAACACACAACAGCATCATGGAGAAACTAAACATGGTTCATAAATGGATGAGAAGAGGTTTTTTTTTTAAACAGACTTCAAGAATAAAGTCAGTATTTTAGGAGAAAAAAGTGGAAATTTAATGAGATAAAGTCGTAAATTTACAGGAAAAAGTCATAACTGTAGCAGTAACTGGAAACAGCTGCTGTTCTACTTCCTGTCTGAACCAAACAGACTGCAACACAACAAGACAACAACACACAGACCACGTGCTGCTGATGAACCAGAAGACCATGAAGGACCATGAAAACCACCCACAGCCTCATTTTAACAACAACGTTACTGTTACTAGAACTTTATTCTTGTAAAATGTTGACTTTTTGTAAAATTATGACTTTATTCTCTTTATTCTAAGTTCTTTAATAGCGCATCGTAACAAATGACTAAAACCCTCTGTTTGATTATCTGAGAAGATAATGTTACATTAATTCTTCTGGGTTGTGGTTTCTTTGCGTCCAGCAGGTGATCTGAGGTTAGGGTTAACCTAACACCAACAGATCAGAGACTGAACGTTAACGTGACAGAGACGAACGGCTCCGTCTCAGACACAAGAGGAGTTAATGCATGGATGTGGTTGTGTTGTGGTAAACACCGTGTGTGTCTGTGTGTGTGTGTTCCTCCAGTGGGTCCGTGTTGAGTCGACGCTGCAGCGGCTGCAGCTCCACTAATTCCTCTGAAATGACTTATTGTATTGTGCTTTACACACAATGTCATCATTAGTTTTAATAGAGAGCAGCTCCTAATAACACGGCCCGATGAAAAGGTCAATATTATCTCTGTGGCATGAGCTGTGTGAGCCGGGGACCGGGGGGGGGGCAGGAGGAGGGGGGGGGGGGCAGGGAGAGGGAGAGGCTGGGCCTATTAACATTTATGAATAATTTAATCCTGCATCGCTGGACAAAGTCCAAGTGCATAATTCACTAATTCACTAATTGCAATCAGAGAAGGAAAGCCAGGGAAGCAGAGCTGTGTGTGTGTGTGTGTGTGTGTGTCTCTGTGTGTGTGTGTGTGTGTATGTGTGTCTCTGTGTGTGTATATGTCTGTGTGTGTAGGATTGGCTGTGAGTGTAACATGGAGAACTGAGCCTGTCATCCATGGTAAAGCTCTTCTCAGCGACCTGCTCTGCTATTACACCACCACACACAGGGGAGCCAGCGTGTGTGTGTGTGTGTGTCTGTGTGTGTGTGTGTGTGTGTCTGTGTGTGTGTGTGTGTGTCTGTGTGTGTGTCTGTGTGTGTGTGTGTCTGTGTGTGTGTGTGTCTGTGTGTGTGTGTCTGTGTGTGTGTCTGTGTGTGTGTGTCTGTGTGTGTGTGTCTGTGTGTGTGTCTGTGTGTGTGTGTGTCTGTGTGTGTGTGTGTCTGTGTGTGTGTGTCTGTGTGTGTGTGTGTGTGTGTGTCTGTGTGTGTGTGTGTGTGTGTTTTATCCAGAATATTGATGTGAAATATGAGAAGAACACGATGACGTGACTGTGTTGTGCGGTGTATTGTGTGTAACGTCTTCCTCCATGAACATCAACACTGATTATTTTAAGGTGGACTGAGAAAACACATCCATGAGGCTGCAATAAAATATAAAATGATTTATAAACAAATACAATAATTAGGTTTATGTCCTAACAATCTGTCAGGTCAAAACCTGGTTGAAAATCATTCAAGAAAAGCTGTAAACGAAGGTTCCTGTTGGACACGGAGCTCTGAGTCCACATGAGGAGATGATGAGGGAAGTTTGAATTTTGGGTGAACTATCCCTTTAATGTGGATTTTCTACCATTTATTTACACTATTCTGAAATAAGATAAAGGGAGAAAAACAGGCCAAAATCTCAAAGTTCATCAGTGCATTAAACACTAGTGTTGTTTATGTTGTTTGTGTTTGTGTTGTTTGTGTTGTTTGTGTTTGTGTTGTTTGTGTTGTTAGTGTTTGTGTTGTTTGTGTTGTTAGTGTTTGTGTTGTTAGTGTTTGTGTTGTTAGTGTTTGTGTTGTTTGTGTTTGTGTTGTTTGTGTTGTTAGTGTTTGTGTTGTTAGTGTTTGTGTTGTTTGTGTTTGTGTTGTTTGTGTTGTTAGTGTTTGTGTTGTTTGTGTTGTTAGTGTTTGTGTTGTTTGTGTTGTTAGTGTTTGTGTTGTTAGTGTTTGTGTTGTTAGTGTTTGTGTTGTTTGTGTTGTTAGTGTTTGTGTTGTTAGTGTTTGTGTTGTTAGTGTTTGTGTTGTTTGTGTTTGTGTTGTTTGTGTTTGTGTTGTTAGTGTTTGTGTTGTTTGTGTTGTTAGTGTTTGTGTTGTTTGTGTTTGTGTTGTTAGTGTTTGTGTTGTTTGTGTTGTTAGTGTTTGTGTTGTTAGTGTTTGTGTTGTTTGTGTTTGTGTTGTTTGTGTTTGTGTTGTTTGTGTTGTTAGTGTTTGTGTTGTTTGTGTTTGTGTTGTTTGTGTTGTTAGTGTTGTTTGTGTTGTTAGTGTTTGTGTTGTTTGTGTTGTTAGTGTTTGTGTTGTTTGTGTTGTTAGTGTTGTTAGTGTTTGTGTTGTTTGTGTTGTTAGTGTTTGTGTTGTTAGTGTTGTTAGTGTTTGTGTTGTTAGTGTTGTTAGTGTTTGTGTTGTTAGTGTTGTTTGTGTTGTTAGTGTTTGTGTTGTTTGTGTTGTTAGTGTTTGTGTTGTTTGTGTTGTTTGTGTTGTTAGTGTTTGTGTTGTTTGTGTTGTTAGTGTTTGTGTTGTTTGTGTTGTTAGTGTTTGTGTTGTTAGTGTTTGTGTTGTTAGTGTTTGTGTTGTGTGTGTTGTTAGTGTTTGTGTTGTGTGTGTTGTTAGTGTTTGTGTGCATCAGAGTGCAGGTGTGTCTGCAGCAGCTCTCTGCTCTCTGGGGGGGAGGGGGGGGGAGTGTGTGTGTGTGTGTGACCATCCATCACCGTGTGTGACGAGTCCCAGATGTCAGACGGGCCGATCCCTCAGCGCGGCGCTAACTAGATGGCGGCGGCGGCGGACAGACTCGCTATCGAGCGGCCGCCGCTACGTTGAGACGCTGTTTCTGTTCATTACAGTCCAGCTGATAAACGACTCCTCGCCGCTTCACGCTTTCATCACAACAGTCCTGGTCCCTGGCGGTCGTGGCGGTCGTGGCCGGCGCTTCGACCCAACGGGCCGGAGACCGGTCGGCACAGGAAGTCTCCATCAGTCTCTACCTGTCAGCGGCGGCGGCGGCGAGTGTTGATGATGAAACTTGCAGCCGATCTCGTCACTTTGTGTCTTTGAAGACGAGATGATGTGAAACGCCACGGAGACGGTGAGAGCGGGCGGACGGCGGTTAGCGTGGTGCGTTCACTGCCCTCGCTCTGCAGAACGTCAGTCCTCCTGAACGTTCTGCTGCAGTCTGACGCTCGGTGGGGTTCATGTCTGAATTAAAGGGACAGTTCACAAGTTGTGACGACCCCCTCCCCCCCCCCAGAGAGCTGATCAATCATCTGTCAATACTAATGCAGCGTCCTGCTGAGTGAAGTGGATCCTGGTGGTGACACGGAGAATGAAACAGACTCCAGATCAGACGCCATGAGGCTCAGTTCATCAGCTCTGACTTCCTGGATCAGGCCTTTAGCCTCGCCCCCTCCCCCTGCTGGCTCCGCCCCCTCCACCTGCTGGCTCCGCCCCCTCCACCTGCTGGCTCCGCCCCCTCCCCCTGCTGGCTCCGCCCCCTCCACCTGCTGGCCCCGCCCCCTCCACCTGCTGGCTCCGCCCCCTCCACCTGCTGGCCCCGCCCCCTCCATCAGCTGGCTCCGCCCCCTCCACCTGCTGGCTCCGCCCTCTCCACCTGCTGGCTCCGCCCCCTCCATCAGCTGGCTCCGCCCCCTCCATCAGCTGGCCCCGCCCTCTCCACCGGCTGGCCCCGCCCCCTCCACCTGCTGGCTCCGCCCCCTCCACCTGCTGGCTCCGCCCTCTCCACCTGCTGGCTCCAGGTGAGAGACTCAGATGGTTCGTCAGTGTTAACTCTTTCCTTCTCTGTCCTCAGGTGTATTTAAGCCCCGCCCCCCCCGTCTCCACAGGTCGACGTGATTGGTTCCTGCAGAACTTCCTGTTTCCTGTCTGAGCTCCAGTCAACGACGACCAGCACACGATGGCCGAGGTCAGAGGACGGGTCAGCTCTCCTGGTCTGGCGGCGTGTTACCATAGCAACAGTTAAAAAGAGAGGGAGAGGGAGGGGTGAGATTCAGCAACAGTCGGACGCAACTTCAAACACACGTCTTTGTCTAAACGTGAGCGAAGCGTCGACTGAGCCTCTGTCCTCGTGTCACCTCTCCAACGCCACGCCATCACCATCACCACCATCATCACCATCATCACCGCCGCCGCCGCCGCCGCGTTTACATCCATCCAAAGTGACTCTTTCAGGCGGGCGCCATCAACAACAAAGGAAACCATGACAACAACATTCACTGATGTGCTCTTTTCAAACACAGCGCTGAAGCCCCCTCCCCCTCCCCCCCCCCACTGAGACTGAAGACCTTGAAGCTCACTGTGCAGACGCCAAGGCCACAACGCCACAACGCCACGGACCGACCAACCAGAGAGGAGGAAGAGTTCTGATCCCGTCTCCACAGAGGAACCAGGGCCGGGGGGGGGGGGGCAGACTAGGCCCCTCCCACTGTCACTGTATGAAGAAAGAAACAAGACATGGAAATATGACGTTTGTGTTAAAGCTCCTTCAAAATAAAGGTAGATGTTTGTATTGAAGCTCCTTCAAAATAAAGGTAGATGTTTGTGTTGAAGCTCCTTCAAAATAAAGGTAGATGATTGTTTTAAAGCTCCTTCAAAATAAAGGTGTTTGTGTTAAAGCTCCTTCAAAATAAAGGTAGATGTTTGTATTGAAGCTCCTTCAAAATAAAGGTAGATGTTTGTGTTAAAGCTCCTTCAAAATAAAGGTAGATGTTTGTTTTAAAGCTCCTTCAAAATAAAGGTGTTTGTGTTAAAGCTCCTTCAAAATAAAGGTAGATGTTTGTATTGAAGCTCCTTCAAAATAAAGGTAGATGTTTGTGTTAAAGCTCCTTCAAAATAAAGGTAGATGTTTGTATTGAAGCTCCTTCAAAATAAAGGTAGATGTTTGTGTTAAAGCTCCTTCAGAATAAAGGTAGATGTTTGTTTTAAAGCTCCTTCAAAATAAAGGTGTTTGTGTTAAAGCTCCTTCAAAATAAAGGTAGATGTTAGTGTTAAAGCTCCTTCAAAATAAAGGTAGATGTTTGTGTTAAAGCTCCTTCAAAATAAAGGTGTTTGTGTTAAAGCTCCTTCAAAATAAAGGTAGATGTTTGTGTTAAAGCTCCTTCAAAATAAAGGTGTTTGTGTTAAAGCTCCTTCAAAATAAAGGTAGATGTTTGTGTTAAAGCTCCTTCAGAATAAAGGTAGATGTTTGTTTTAAAGCTCCTTCAAAATAAAGGTGTTTGTGTTAAAGCTCCTTCAAAATAAAGGTAGATGTTAGTGTTAAAGCTCCTTCAAAATAAAGGTAGATGTTTGTGTTAAAGCTCCTTCAAAATAAAGGTGTTTGTGTTAAAGCTCCTTCAAAATAAAGGTAGATGTTTGTGTTAAAGCTCCTTCAAAATAAAGGTAGATGTTTGTATTGAAGCTCCTTCAAAATAAAGGTAGATGTTAGTGTTAAAGCTCCTTCAAAATAAAGGTAGATGTTAGTGTTAAAGCTCCTTCAAAATAAAGGTAGATGTTTGTGTTAAAGCTCCTTCAAAATAAAGGTAGATGTTTGTGTTAAAGCTCCTTCAAAATAAAGGTAGATGTTTGTGTTAAAGCTCCTTCAAAATAAAGGTAGATGTTTGTGTTAAAGCTCCTTCAAAATAAAGGTAGATGTTTGTGTTAAAGCTCCTTCAAAATAAAGGTAGATGCTTGTGTTAAAGCTCCTTCAAAATAAAGGTAGACGTTTGTGTTAAAGCTCCTTCAAAATAAAGGTAGACGTTTGTGTTAAAGCTCCTTCAAAATAAAGGTAGACGTTTGTGTTAAAGCTCCTTCAAAATAAAGGTAGATGTTTGTGTTAAAGCTCCTTCAAAATAAAGGTAGATGTTTGTGTTAAAGCTCCTTCAAAATAAAGGTAGATGTTTGTGTTAGAGCTCCTTCAAAATAAAGGTAGATGTTTGAGTTAAAGCTCCTTCAAAATAAAGGTAGATGTTTGTGTTAAAGCTCCTTCAAAATAAAGGTAGATGTTTGTTTTAAAGCTCCTTCAAAATAAAGGTAGATGTTTGTGTTAAAGCTCCTTCAGAATAAAGGTAGATGTTTGTGTTAAAGCTCCTTCAAAATAAAGGTAGATGTTTGTTTTAAAGCTCCTTCAGAATAAAGGTAGATGTTTGTGTTAAAGCTCCTTCAGAATAAAGGTAGATGTTTGTGTTAAAGCTCCTTCAGAATAAAGGTAGATGTTTGTTTTAAAGCTCCTTCAAAATAAAGGTGTTTGTGTTAAAGCTCCTTCAAAATAAAGGTAGATGTTAGTGTTAAAGCTCCTTCAAAATAAAGGTAGATGTTTGTGTTAAAGCTCCTTCAAAATAAAGGTGTTTGTGTTAAAGCTCCTTCAAAATAAAGGTAGATGTTTGTGTTAAAGCTCCTTCAAAATAAAGGTAGATGTTTGTATTAAAGCTCCTTCAAAATAAAGGTAGATGTTAGTGTTAAAGAGCAGATTGCAGGTTAGACCCCCCTTTAAACCAATGCATAGAAAAATAATGTAGGAACAAGTTCTTGTCGAAATTATATCTATAAATACACTATTTAGGCTTTTGGAGCCGTTTTTGTGAGCAAATTTCATTTCCGCATCGAAAAACGCTTGACCGGAAGTGACGTAGGCAGAGGGAGACCGGGCGATTTGAACAATAGGAAAATAATGGATTCTGGTGCTGGTTCTGACCCCGAGAAAACTTTAAATGTGTATAATTACAAACATGACGCACCACAACCGTATAACTACGAGTCCATTGTGCACATTAGAGAGCAGAGAGAGACCTGGGGGGAGGATTACGGATGCAGAGGAGAGAGAAACTGAGCTGTGGTATCAGGACAGTCAGTGGAGAGTGGGTCAGACCGGTGGCTTAGCAATACGCATTAGCTACGGATATACTGCGCTCACATCACAACATCAGATTAGTATTATCATGTATCATAAATGAAAAAACAAAACAAAACTAGTACTTATTGTCTAATACAGGTCGGAGCTCCTTACCAATGACAGAAACTAAAGAGCTTGTTGACGTCTCGGACTCGTTATCCGTGCACACTACCCGCCGTGGCAGCACTTACCGTCACCGTTCGTGAGAGAGAGAGAATAGGGCGAGATACTGTCTTGAGATAAACTCTGTCCTGAATACACCTACGGTATTACTTACATGCACTACAGGCAGGAGCATGGACCTCTCCAGGCCAGCAGACGGGAGTATGACAGGAGGCAGACAGTTTATTACTCTGAGCTCTATTTTATGACCTAAAAAAAAATTCTACTGTATGTTTATTACTTATGATGGTGGTGTAGGTGCAGTATACTTAAAGTTATTCCTAATATTTTATTCCCTCTGTAATCACAGGCCAGGTACAAATATTAGGGACACTAGTCAATATAATGCACGCACACTCACACACAAACAATTATATTTAGGTCACAGACTTAAGACTTTTATTGATATTTAGTACACAAGTGTAACACAACATTTTGCAACAGCATAAATATCTTAAAAATACTATTAGTGCAAGATAAAAATAAAGGAATACTACCATTCACAATTACACTGCATACAGCAGGCAGATTGTCCACTGGGCCGAGCCTATATAGGGTTTTCTTTCTTTAACACAAGGGTACCAACAGTCAGATCTGCATTTGATGGTTAAACCTGCATGCAGCAGCAGCAGCAGCAGCAGCCTACGACTGCTAACAATCATGTCCTTCATAAATTATGTTCTTGAATTAAAGAGTTAACAGAATTAAGCACGTCCTGTACAACACATGTAAAGTGTTACCAAACATTGCAACTATTATGCAGATGTGCCAAATATTATTAATAATCAAAAGAAAAATATACCATCTGACCCATTAAAAATATATATAGTGTTATGAGTATGAAAAGCCTCTGCAGGTATCAACGTCCTGTATTATATCATGAATGCTGTGCAGTGAAGACGCCAACAGCTTCCTCCTTGTTGATCTTCCGGATGGATGTGGAAAGGGGAGCAGCAGCAGAGGAGGACAGGACAGTGCTGCACTCTGGTAGAGTCTGTGATGACCTGGGGTCTGTTTCACAAAGCAGGTTCAACAAACTATGAGTCTAATCCTGAACTCTGAGTTGATCTATAAGAAAGGAAATTACAGTACATTAATAACACAAGACATACAAACTAAAATACAAGTTATGATATTTTTCCATCAGAAATCACAAGAAGACTCTTACCTGCTGTATTTTTGCACAAGTTCCCTCCTGCGTCTCAATGTTTCCTTCAGTTTCCCCACAACAGGCTGGCCAGTTGGTAAACAGACATCAGCTGGCTATGGCACACTGTCAGCAGCTCTGAAAAAAGAAACTTACCTATTAATGTGCACCATGACACATATTGGGCTGTGCCTGGAAAACTAGGATAATAAGAGGTCAAAGGTTGGTTTACTACATAGTGTCCAATCTGCAATCCCATACAACAGCTCTGTCACAGAAGGTATTAAAACTGGAGGTCAGGTAATGTTGGAGTAGTACCGCCTGTGTGCAATAGTATACTTACATAGCATAGATAATTAATTTTCTATATGTGTAATGTTAGACTACCTGCTTCATGATGAGAAGGTCTGAGGCTGCACCGAGGAGCCAGGGAAAGCCTGTTGCTGCACCACTGACTGCCTCATTACTGCCAATGTCTCCCAAATCCTTCAGAATATAGCACATTAAAACACGTTAGGAATGTTTTAACTGTGCATACAGGGTCACTGGGCTGTAACTAAACTTAACACTTAGTATATTGGAAAACCGAGTGCCTTTTCATAAGATATGTTGAGCAAAAAACGTTGCTATCGCTAGCTAGCATCAGTTAGCATTGCTCGCTTATTAGCAAGCTAGCTGCGCTGCTCTACAACAACCTACATGTCACGTTGCGTCTCATGAATTAAATCCGTTCAGTAAATGGGTAGTTAGAAAATAAAATAAGACTTACAAGTGGCTGTTGGCGTTAATGTCCAGCTGAGTCTCTGTCTGATCCGTGTGTCTCCTGCCGGGGCGCAGCACCAGCTACTGCTGCTGCTGACACAGCAGTCCAGGTGAGGCTGTCCACACCGAAGGCACGGCACCGGGGACCGGGGGTCGGGGGTGGGGGGGGGGGTTCGCACTGGTTTTGCTTCGGAATCCCACATTGAACTCCATCAGATTGCTGGAGTGATAATCCTCTGGTAAAGTGAGCGACAGACTCGCATTTTCCGTAGCTGACGCAGAGGTGAAGCCCCGTCTCCTCACCTGCACAAAACGAACCCAGGATAGCAAGATAGCACCGTTTTTTTCCTGTTAGGAAACCGGTGGACTCGGTGTCCTGACAGGCTGGAGTTTGTGCATCCTCCACAAACGCAATAATTTACCATGTTGATAGTAAATTAACGCAATTCAAAACACTGGCTGACTTTAAAGGGGACCTATTATGAAAATCCACTTTCTATAGGTTTTGTAGTGGTCCTATGTGTTCCCGGGGCCTTTCTATGACGCCTGAAGGTGAAAAAAGTCTGTTCACTCCCTCTATTGATTTTTACACTTTTTTGAGATCGTGTCTCCAAACGGGCGAATTGAAAGTGCTGGCAGACTTGACGTCAGGATGTGTTGAACTCGAGTAACTCCACCTCCCGGTACTTCCTTATCCTCCCCCTGGGCAAGTCTGGAAAAACGTTAGCTCCGCCCGGTGAGCCATTTCCTGATCAGCGAGAGTCGCACCACCTCCACCCCCCCTCGTCCGTCCGTCGGCCCGTCATTTCATATGAAACGTAGATACGGGAGCATCGGTCGGTAACGCTACCGCGGCCGGTAGATGATCATTTTGAATCACTGACTGAAAAACAGCTGCCCGTCATTAAAAATGAAACCGCGGATATTGGCGTGATACGGCTTCTCATCAGCGCTGCGGTGCAGCGGTCCTCATCACGGAGTGAGAGACATCTAAACTTGATCTGAACCAGGAAGTCTCCTCTCACGGCGCAAAACCTTATTCTCCTGTAAATTCTCATCAGTCCATAACAGTGTAGCCTACAGTTTGTGCTGCTCCTCAGTTTCACTCGTTTTTTTTATTTGACAGTTTGATGGCTGTAGGAGCCACCATGTAGGCGATCTCCTTCTGTCACAGTAAAACAGTAATATTTTTTCAGACAAGATGCGAGTCTCATAAACTTTTTTTTTTTTTTCCGGAAATCAATACCCGACCCCTGCTGTCTCAATGTCAACATTGGCACATGTAGGCTACCTGTAGTGAAAACCACACCCTCTCCCCGTGACAGCTGTGGAGTGGACGTGGTTTACACATAATCATTTGCATTTCAAGGTGCAGACACAGAAACAGCTCTGGAGAGACACTTTTAGATTACTGAGATCTAGAGCTGCAGATTGATTTGGGGACAATACAATAGGAATACAATATGCTTGGACAACTTAAAACCATATGAAATAGATGAAAAATAGCATAATATGGGACCTTTAACACAACTACTATGACTGATAACGTACCTGCTCCCACACTGAGCCATGGCAGCAGCTAGCATACAACTCCCTCTCCCTACGTAATATGACGCGGTGTGTAAAAAAAAAGCGGTTTGGGGAGCTTAGCTCAAAACTGTCACTTTTTCGGTTAAATATCTCCCCTAATGTCTTGAAAAACAGTTTAAAGCCTCAATTAACTTTCAAAAAGGTATTTTTTGGACCAGATTACACATGTATTTTGTAAAAAAATGAACCTGCAATCTGCTCTTTAAAGCTCCTTCAAAATAAAGGTAGATGTTTGTGTTAAAGCTCCTTCAAAATAAAGGTAGATGTTTGTGTTAAAGCTCCTTCAAAATAAAGGTAGATGTTTGTGTTAAAGCTCCTTCAAAATAAAGGTAGATGTTTGTGTTAAAGCTCCTTCAAAATAAAGGTAGATGTTTGTGTTAAAGCTCCTTCAAAATAAAGGTAGATGTTTGTGTTAAAGCTCCTTCAAAATAAAGGTAGATGCTTGTGTTAAAGCTCCTTCAAAATAAAGGTAGACGTTTGTGTTAAAGCTCCTTCAAAATAAAGGTAGACGTTTGTGTTAAAGCTCCTTCAAAATAAAGGTAGACGTTTGTGTTAAAGCTCCTTCAAAATAAAGGTAGATGTTTGTGTTAAAGCTCCTTCAAAATAAAGGTAGATGTTTGTGTTAAAGCTCCTTCAAAATAAAGGTAGATGTTTGTGTTAGAGCTCCTTCAAAATAAAGGTAGATGTTTGAGTTAAAGCTCCTTCAAAATAAAGGTAGATGTTTGTGTTAGAGCTCCTTCAAAATAAAGGTAGATGTTTGAGTTAAAGCTCCTTCAAAATAAAGGTAGATGTTTGTGTTAAAGCTCCTTCAAAATAAAGGTAGATGTTTGTTTTAAAGCTCCTTCAAAATAAAGGTAGATGTTTGTGTTAAAGCTCCTTCAGAATAAAGGTAGATGTTTGTGTTAAAGCTCCTTCAAAATAAAGGTAGATGTTTGTTTTAAAGCTCCTTCAGAATAAAGGTAGATGTTTGTGTTAAAGCTCCTTCAGAATAAAGGTAGATGTTTGTGTTAAAGCTCCTTCAGAATAAAGGTAGATGTTTGTTTTAAAGCTCCTTCAAAATAAAGGTGTTTGTGTTAAAGCTCCTTCAAAATAAAGGTAGATGTTAGTGTTAAAGCTCCTTCAAAATAAAGGTAGATGTTTGTGTTAAAGCTCCTTCAAAATAAAGGTGTTTGTGTTAAAGCTCCTTCAAAATAAAGGTAGATGTTTGTGTTAAAGCTCCTTCAAAATAAAGGTAGATGTTTGTATTGAAGCTCCTTCAAAATAAAGGTAGATGTTAGTGTTAAAGCTCCTTCAAAATAAAGGTAGATGTTAGTGTTAAAGCTCCTTCAAAATAAAGGTAGATGTTTGTGTTAAAGCTCCTTCAAAATAAAGGTAGATGTTTGTGTTAAAGCTCCTTCAAAATAAAGGTAGATGTTTGTGTTAAAGCTCCTTCAAAATAAAGGTAGATGTTTGTGTTAAAGCTCCTTCAAAATAAAGGTAGATGTTTGTGTTAAAGCTCCTTCAAAATAAAGGTAGATGCTTGTGTTAAAGCTCCTTCAAAATAAAGGTAGACGTTTGTGTTAAAGCTCCTTCAAAATAAAGGTAGACGTTTGTGTTAAAGCTCCTTCAAAATAAAGGTAGACGTTTGTGTTAAAGCTCCTTCAAAATAAAGGTAGACGTTTGTGTTAAAGCTCCTTCAAAATAAAGGTAGACGTTTGTGTTAAAGCTCCTTCAAAATAAAGGTAGACGTTTGTGTTAAAGCTCCTTCAAAATAAAGGTAGATGTTTGTGTTAAAGCTCCTTCAAAATAAAGGTAGATGTTTGTGTTAAAGCTCCTTCAAAATAAAGGTGTTTGTGTTAAAGCTCCTTCAAAATAAAGGTAGATGTTTGTGTTAAAGCTCCTTCAAAATAAAGGTAGATGTTTGTATTGAAGCTCCTTCAAAATAAAGGTAGATGTTAGTGTTAAAGCTCCTTCAAAATAAAGGTAGATGTTAGTGTTAAAGCTCCTTCAAAATAAAGGTAGATGTTTGTGTTAAAGCTCCTTCAAAATAAAGGTAGATGTTTGTGTTAAAGCTCCTTCAAAATAAAGGTAGATGTTTGTGTTAAAGCTCCTTCAAAATAAAGGTAGATGTTTGTGTTAAAGCTCCTTCAAAATAAAGGTAGATGTTTGTGTTAAAGCTCCTTCAAAATAAAGGTAGATGCTTGTGTTAAAGCTCCTTCAAAATAAAGGTAGACGTTTGTGTTAAAGCTCCTTCAAAATAAAGGTAGACGTTTGTGTTAAAGCTCCTTCAAAATAAAGGTAGACGTTTGTGTTAAAGCTCCTTCAAAATAAAGGTAGACGTTTGTGTTAAAGCTCCTTCAAAATAAAGGTAGACGTTTGTGTTAAAGCTCCTTCAAAATAAAGGTAGACGTTTGTGTTAAAGCTCCTTCAAAATAAAGGTAGATGTTTGTGTTAGAGCTCCTTCAAAATAAAGGTAGATGTTTGAGTTAAAGCTCCTTCAAAATAAAGGTAGATGTTTGTATTAAAGCTCCTTCAAAATAAAGGCAGATGTTTGTGTTAAAGCTCCTTCAAAATAAAGGTAGATGTTTGTGTTAAAGCTCCTTCAGAATAAAGGCAGATGTTTGTATTAAAGCTCCTTCAAAATAAAGGCAGATGTTTGTGTTAAAGCTCCTTCAAAATAAAGGTAGATGTTTGTATTAAAGCTCCTTCAAAATAAAGGTAGATGTTTGTGTTAAAGCTCCTTCAGAATAAAGGTAGATGTTTGTGTTAAAGCTCCTTCAAAATAAAGGTAGATGTTTGTATTAAAGCCCCTTCAGAATAAAGGTAGATGTCCATGTGTAGTGTGATTATAAAGATGGATTCAGAAACTGAGCCTTAAAACCAGCCGTCAGGACTTCCTGTCACATTGTGATGTCACAACTAAGCCCCGCCCCCTCACCACCTGGACCCACCATCCATTTGGTTGATTTGATTGAGTGTTTTATTCTGAAAGGAAGGAAACAAACGAGATTTTATTTGAAATATTGAGAATCAATTATTTTAAAATCTGTTTTCTATGAAACGTTGAAACGTTCTGACCTGAACGACCAGATGTTTGACTCTTAATGTCACTGATCCACAGACTGTGGTGCCATCCCATAATCCCTCACTCCACACATTTACATCACGTCTCAGTGTGTGTGTTAACCTGCCCTTCACTCTCTCTCCTCTCATTTACACTCTACAGTCCTGGTGTCGGGGCCCGGGCCCCCCCCCCTCCCCGTGCCCCCCCCCCTCCTCCCTGAGGCTCGCGGCGCCGCGGCTTTAGATGCAGCTTCATATTCATCGTCTCTGTTACTAAACATTTCCATAGCGCTCAGACACGCGCGGACGTGACCGGGGTTCTTTGCTGCGTCGTTCAGGACGCCGCTCGCCGCTCGCCGCTCGCCGCTCGCTGCTCGGGGTCTAATGAGCGCTGCTTGAACTCGCCGGCTTCATTCCAGAGTCGGCGTCCGTGGATCAATACGCCCATCTGCATTAATGTGAAAACATACACGGCGCCGCTCGCTCAGGCCCTTAACTTAAAGCCGCGCTCTCACGTGTGTTTGCTCTCGTTGCTCGGCTGCGTTTGACCTCCTCCAGCGCCGCCACCCCCCCTCCTCCAGCGCCGCCGCCCCCCCTCCTCCAGCGCCGCCGCCCCCCCTCCTCCAGCGCCGCCGCCCCCCCTCCTCCAGCGCCGCCGCCCCCCCCCCTCCACCGCCGCCGCCCCCCCTCCAGCGCTGCCGCCCCCTCCTCCAGCGCCGCCGCCCCCCCTCCTCCAGCGCCGCCGCCCCCCCTCCTCCAGCGCCGCCGCCCCCCCTCCTCCTCCAGCGCCGCCCCCCCCCCTCCATCCGAGGAGAGGTTAGGACTCATTTAAATAACACGGAGCGAGTAATTCAAGTGCGGCGAGGCAGAGGAGGAGAGACGGCGGCGGACGGGGACGCTGTCGTTACCGTTACTGCTCCGTTAACGCCGTCCATACGTTAGGACTGCTCCAATGTTGTCACTTATTAGAGCTCAGATAGATGACAGCTCGCCGCCGCCGCCGCCGCCCTGACAGACGTCTGACCCTCTGCTCTCTAACTAGCGGCGGTTAACGTGACCTCCTGAACGGCGGCGCCGCTCGTCAGGGTCAGTCGCTGCACATTAGCAGGAAGCATCCGTTTCACCTCATTTAGGAAGCGAGGGGAAGCTGGAGATACTCCACGCCACCACCGCCGCCGCCGCCGCCGCCGCCGCCGCCGCCGCCGCCGCTGATGATGAGCGTCTGTTTGGCCCGGAGGTCGCCGGCCGCGGCCCTGAGATCGATGTCATGTTGATATTTAATGATGCGCTGCCAGAGGGACGGACGGCGCCGGCGCTGGACGAGACGGCTGGAAACCAGGACGTGGCAACTAAATGCCATTCTAATTATCTGGCGCTCCGAGTACAGAGGTAAACATTCACACGGTTCCTCATCCCTCCAGCTCCACGCCGCTTCCTGTCCATCAGACTCCACGCAGGAAGAAGAGAAGAAGATGCTTCATCTCATCATCGTTATTGACACGATGAGCTTTAAATGACTCTTTATTCTTGTTATTAATTAATTATTAGATCGTATCCAGCATCAGTTCATTCTTCTAAATCTAAACAGCAGTTGTCGGTCTGAGAAGTGAAGCTCACTTCCGCGTTCAAAAAACTGCAATACCTGCCGATTCCTGTGGGGGCAGCAGCTCTCCATAGACCCCCATGTTAAAATCGCTGACTTTACAGCTTTCAAAAACATATTTACAGCCTGGTACCAAAACGTTTTTTGGTCTCAATCGATAGTTTCTACCCCCGTACACACTCTGAGGGGGGGGGGGGGGGTTTAACGCTACTGTTTTACTGTTATTAGGATTAGATTCTGGCCAATCAGGGCGCGGAAACGTTCAGCTGCAGGTCCGTAGCGGCACAGAGACAGGCTGCTTCGAGGCCAGTGGGCGGGGCCTCGGCCGGCCAATCCAACATGGCGCTGTTCAAACCGCCATATTTGAGGCACAAAAACGACTGCACAAAACCAATGGGTGATGTCACGGATGCTACGGCCATTCTTTTTACAGTCTATGATCTTCATCTTCAGATCCAGCGGCCGATAGATCGATACGTCGTGGTCTAAAGACACCTTCCAAACTTCTCAGCCACAGACTGTGACCCCTGGTCCTGGTCCTGGTCCTGGTCCTGGTCCTGGTCCAGGTCCAGGTCCAGGTCCAGGTCCTGGTCCAGGTCCTGGTCCAGGTCCAGGTCCAGGTCCTGGTCCAGGTCCTGGTCCAGGTCCTGGTCCAGGTCCAGGTCCAGGTCCAGGTCTAGGTCTTCACAGCTGATGAGGACGTGAAGCAGAGTTTTTCCAGCTGCAGGTTAAACCCCTTGTTGTTGTTGTTGTTGTTGTGTTGTTTGTTTCTTCTGGATGTTTGTCGCCTCATTTGTGTCGATAGGAAAAGAAACGATTTAGAGGATTATGATGTTACAATAATTTGTTTGTTGAGATGATGATTATTATTATTGTTGTAGTTGTAATGTGAAGCGGTGGAGGCTGATGTGCCTGCGGTGACGTCGTCCTATTAACTCAGCTCCATCAACATCAACACGTTTATGGACATGTTTACATTATGAGAGAAACTGGGGGTTTTTCTTCAATTGGCTCTGAAAGCTGTTTTTTTTCTGTGTTCAATGACCTGCATCACACATGTAGAGTACGTTCTTCCAATCAGTTCAGTTTTAGCTCATTCTACTTGCTGTTGTTGTCTTTGGATTGTGTATTTGATGAGTTTGATGAGGGAAACCAAGACATCCCATAATGAGCCTCCGTAGCGTAGCTCTGAGCAGCTCACGGCTCTGCTCCACCGTTCTAAAAACAGCTTGCACTGACAATTAAAGGTAACGAACCTACTGCTATGACTATAGGGGTTATGGAGATGGGACAGTCTGACTAAATGTTGAACTGTCCCTTTAAACTGTGCTCAGAGAGGATGATGTCGCTCCTCGTTAGCAGCAGCAGGTAGGAACTCCTTCGTTAGCGTCCTGCTGCACGCCGCTGCGTTCCTCCAGCTGCTGCAGGGACACGGCGGTCGACGACTCCCTGGCGGTATCTTTAGACGCGGTCGACCGTGACGAGTCACCGCGTCTCAACGAGTCACGGCGCCTCGACCGGCGACCGCACGGTGAAATGGCAACGTAAAGGCGAAGTGACGTGTGGGCTCAGGGAAGCAGACAGGCGCCCGCTGTGCCCGCCGCTGCGCCCGCCGCTGCAGCGTGTGTGTGTGTGTTGCGTTGCGTCGTGTTGCTCCGGGGGCTCGGCCTCGCTCTGCTGCCATTTTGTCCTCGCAGCGTGACACGGAAGCTGAACGGCGTGGCGGCGGCGGCCGGCGAGCGGAGCGCGGGTCACGCTTGACCTTTCAGTGTCTGCAGTAAATCAGAGCTTCTTCATCTCTAATGATGCAGAAACAGTCAAACATGACCTTTAGAGTTACAATACTGTACTGTGGCACCACCACACCCCCCCCCTCACCCCCCCACCTCCGCCTCCTCCCCCCCCCCCCCCCGCCACAGCGCCGCCACCAGCTCGTCCACGCGCTGCTGACTTCCACGCAGCTCCTAAATCAAGACAAATGCTTCGACCACGGAACAGAATCAGGATGTAATTGACATTGATTTGAGAGATTAAGCGGAGAGTGTTGTGAGGTGTCGTGGGGGGGGGGAGGTGGGGGTGGGGGGGTTAGGGAGGGGGAGGGGGGGCTGATGGGGGGGCCTGGGTGGTTCCGCTGCCTGCTGTACAGACCGTAGGAAGGTGTGTTGGAGTTTCCAGCTCAACGTGGGAGTTTGATGAACTGTTTAAACAGGATCAGTGAAGCGGCGCCGCGGCAACGGCTCACCACGGCAACAAGTGGCCGTCACACACACACACACACACACACACACACACACACACACACACACACACACACACACACACACACACACACACACACACACACACACACACACACACACACACACACACACACACACACACACGGTTTGGTGTTTGTTGGTTTGTCACCAGTGAAGCAGGTGTTTTTAGAACCTGAACTCAGATCTTTTATAGAAACGTCTGGATGTTGTTGTCATGGTTTCTATTCTGCATCTTTTAGACTTTATTATTTACTGCTTTTTCTACTTTTTATTATTCATATAAAGTGCTTTGAGCTGCTTTTCATTCGTTTTATGTACATTAACTTTTTTACGTATTTGTGCTTTATTCAAATAATATTTAGTCAAAGTCTTTATATTTTCTTGTTGTTGTCATGAAGGAGATTATTTGTTAAAACGTATTCTCACACATTCAAACTGTCAAAACCTGAAGACTACGTT
>CM064890.1:345000-350000 GCA_030347415.2 Decapterus maruadsi
GGAGGAGAGGAGAGGAGGAGAGGAGGAGAGGAGAGGAGGAGAGAGAAGAGGAGGAGAGGAGAGAGAAGAGGAGAGGAGAGGAGGAGAGAGAAGAGGAGAGGAGAGGAGGAGAGAGAGAGAGAGAGAGAGAGAGAGAGAGGAGAGGAGGAGGAGGAGAGGAGGAGATGAGGAGAGAGGAGGAGAGGAGAGAGGAGAGAGGAGAGAGGAGGAGAGGAGAGGAGAGAGAGAGAGGAGGAGGAGAGGAGGAGAGGAGAGGAGAGGAGAAGGGAGTGGAGGAGGTGGAGGAGAGGAGGAGGAGAGAGGAGAGGAGAGGAAGAGAGAGGAGGAGAGGAGAGGAGGAGAGAGGAGAGGAGAGGAGGAGGAGGAAGAGAGGAGGAGAGGAGAGATGAGAGGAGGAGAGGAGAGGAGGAGAGGAGAGGAGGAGAGAGGAGAGGAGAGATGAGAGGAGAGATGAGTGGAGAGGAGTGGAGGAGAGGAGGAGAGGAGAGTTGAGAGGAGGAGAGGAGAGGAGAGGAGGAGAGGAGAGGAGGAGGAGGAGAGGAGAGGAGGAGAGGAGATGAGGAGGAGGAGAGAGAGAGAGGAGGAGGAGGAGAGAGAGAGAGAGAGAGAGAGGAGAGGAGGAGGAGGAGGAGAGAGAAGAGGAGAGGAGGAGGAGAGGAGAGGAGGAGAGGAGAGGAGAGATGAGAGGAGAGATGAGAGGAGAGGAGAGAGGAGAGGAGGAGAGGAGAGGAGGAGAGAGGAGAGGAGAGAGGAGAGGAGAGATGAGAGGAGAGATGAGAGGAGAGGAGAGATGAGAGGAGGAGAGGAGAGGAGGAGAGGAGAGGAGGAGAGAGGAGAGGAGAGATGAGAGGAGAGATGAGAGGAGAGGAGAGAGGAGAGGAGGAGAGGAGGAGAGAGGAGAGGAGGAGGAGAGGAGAGGAGAGGTTTTTATTCTGACAACGAGAGGAAAACAGAAGAGAATAAAACATCTGGAAACGGGATGAGCTCCAACATCTGGATCACACACTCAGAGACACACACACATAAAGTTGTAATGGTGGGGAAGCTACCTGTCTCTGTTGCTATGGTTACTGTAGAAACAGCGATGGAGAGGCGGAGGTCGAGGCTGCAACAGGAACTTCATCAACATCATTTACAGGACGCTAATAATTACAAAAAAAGACGAGAAAATAACAACGTCATGTTTTAATGGACGTCATAATTTAAAGGAGGAGGAGATGATGAGAGAGACGTCATTCTGGGGTGAACTATTCCTTTAAGGCCATAATTGTTTTTTTCAAGTGGCATCTTAAGGTAGTAGTCTGTAGTTCATGTCCTGGTTTCTACAGCGAGCAGCTTGTTGTTTGTCTCGTGGGTTTGAACCTGTTGTCCTGTGATGTCATAACAACCCACTGCTCCAGCGCGCCGCCGCCCGCCCCGCCGTGGCGTGGTGGTGGTGGGTCAGTTCCTGGTCCATCAGTGGTTATTGATCTGATTGATGCGCGGCGGTGACCTGCAGCTCAGACTCAGGTCTCAGGTGAAGACTCTGACATTTACCGCCGCTCCGCGCTCACGTTGACATTTGTGCTTTTGTCTGTTGGACGGATTGAGATGAACTTTAATAACCTTCATGTCTCCTCCAACTTCTGAACACACGTCTGCAGGGCTCAGGCCACGCCCACTTCTCTGCTACGCCCACATGTCCATCAAACAAACAAACTCATCTTATGGTCAAACCTAAGAACTGACACGAGCGTCTCAGTCTGGTCCGTCACCTTCTTCTGTCCCCAGGAACATGTCTGTAGTGGTGGAAGTCTCTTTTTACAGGACTGTAGCGACGCCACATTATGTCATCATGTCATAAAATAAAATAAAAAATGATGTAATAATGATGCATTTTGTAATAAAAGTCTGGAACGCAACATGTAATAAACTTGATGATGTACGTAATGTAATAACTGCAAAACCAACCTTTTCATAAGGAATTCTGCAGCACAGAGTTGTTTTAGAGGGAAATTCAGAGACTGTTGATGACCAACTGTCCCTGAAGGCAACGTGCATCAGAGGTTTTGCATGAATTTCCCTCTAAAACAACTCTGTGTGGTAACGTTGTGTTATTATCTCATAGCGTGGTGAATGTGCAGGTCACAACTTGTCCACCAGAGCGTTGTGGAGTTGTTGGATTGTGTATTTGATGAGTTTGATGAGGGAAACCAAGAAATCCCATAATGAGCCTCCGTAGCGTAGCTCTGAGCAGCTCACGGCTCTGCTCCGCCGTTCTAAAAATAGCTTGCACCGACAATTAAAGGTGACAAACCTACTGCTATGACTATAGGGATTATGGTGATGGGACAGTTTGACTAAATGTTGAACTGTCCCTTTAAGAAGTTTATTTTGAAAAAACATTCACCTGCGTGTTCCTCCTTCAGCGTCTCTCGGCCGCCATCGTTGTTGTTTCCCGCCGCCGTTGTTTCCCGCCATCGTCGTTGTACACGCCGCTCTATTAGGAAAAGACATGGACTTATGAATAGCCAACAACAACAACAACAAATAGATGGGAGGAGGAGGAAGAGGAGTAAAAAGGGGGGAGGGGGGGGGGCAACAGCAGCAGAATAATAATAATAGTGTGATTTATCCTCAGTGAACCGGCGCCGTCACAGCATAATTAAACATGAAAAGCTAAATTTATCGTGGTGCGCTCAGCCTCCTCATTAATTTAAAGCTGAGGCCTTTTCTAATCCACCCACTGCTCCTCCTCCTCCTCCTCCTCCTCCTCCTCCTCCTCCTCCTCCTCCTCCTCCATCCCTCCATCCATCCCCTCCCATTACGGAGCATTAAAACCTACATCACCCTCAGAGCTCCATCATCATAAACCACCACCGCAGCAGCAGCAGAGAGTCCGTGAGGCTCATTAAGGAGAAGAAAGGCGTCTCATTAAGACGCCGGGCGCTGTCATGGCGCCCGTGTCCTGCCTGATCGCCACCTATTTGTTGCCTAATAGCTGCAGCCGCTGCAAACGTGTGCGATTCATCTCCTGTAATGAGACCGAGCGGCGGTGACGCCTCTCCCACCCAGAATGCCGCGCTGCCTCTGCGTCATTAACAATCATCTCCACATCCACTAATTGGCCGCCGTCCGTCCCCGTGTGTGTGTGTGTCTGTGTGTGTTTGTGTGTTAGTTAGTGTGCGTTTTTGCGTTTGTTTTGCACACGTTTGGTTTTGCAGCCGCAGACACAACCCGACGTGTCACCGGTTTGATTTGTTTATGTGTTCTATTTGTTCTACTCGCTTCCTTAAACTGTAAATCAGAGGCGCGGCGTAGCATGGGGAGCTAATAACCCGCCTTGTACATCTGCCTTCATCAATTATGCAGCAAGCTGTGCTGCAGCTTGTTGTCTGTCAAGGCGCGCTGCTCGCTGCTCGCTGCTCGCTGCTGTCAGCGCCCACCGCAGCCGGCAGCCACGGCGGCGAGGCAATGGCGAGGCGATGGCGAGCAGAGAGAGAGTGAAACTGTCAGGATTCACTTTAACTCCTGCAAGAAGAAGAAGAAAAAGTTCATCTGCACCGGCAATTAAAAAACTTCCTCCTAATGAGCAACTGTTTGCTCTTTGCCTCCTCCGCTCCGTCACCGCTGCACTTGACTCACTCTTGGTTTTGGGCATGAAACAAAAAAATAAAAAATAAAAATAACACACAGACCTGATGCCAATTAACGCCGCGGAGACGCTTCATTAACGTTTAGCTGGAACAAAGCAGAGCGACGTGTGATGAGTCACAACAAACAACTGTTGGTTCGTTAGAGGAGACGACAAACAAACATGTGGCTCCTCTGACCGGAGCCGGTTTGTCCCACGGTCACCACCGACCCTGAAGGTCACACGTCTGGATTTCAGCCTCGTTCTTTACTGTTGTTTTATTTATATGTCGTATTCTTGAGAGATGTGACACGTCCATCAGGCCGCTGTGACCTCATTAAAACGCTTGTTTCAGACGTTTCTCAACAAACAGAAATGTAATATTTTCTGATAAACAGGAAGGAACTAGTTTGAGTGGCGGAGGGATACGAGCATCTTTATTTATATAGCACATTCAATACCAAGGGGCAACTCCATGTGCTTCACATAAAGACTAATATAACAACTGGAAATGAAAGACAAGCAGCGTCAAACACAATAAAACCATCATTAACATTAATACACACTGTTCTGATCACGTTGCTGCTTTCACTTTTCATTTACAGTAAGAAACACTGTGTTTATATGTGGCTCATCTCAGCTCGCTGCCTACGATAAAACGGACCGGGACCTAAAATGACCTTATTTTTTAAATTTGACCTTTTTTATTTCAAAGGGCCTGTGATGTGATGATAATGATACTTTGTTCATAATGTTTGTCTTTGTTGGGAGAATCATCCTTATTGATGATGCCGTGCTAACCTCCTGCTGTAGCGCTCTGCCCCGCCCACTTCCACAACATCTGACCAATCAGAACAGTTCTTACAGGTCAGGAACAGAGCGATAGAAAAACAGAGTGGCGACAGCTTTTGATCTCGCCGCCAGCGTGGTCACGTGGTTCATGTAGCTCCCAATAGTTCCAAACTAGGCTGCCGCTGTCATGTTCTTCTATGGGACAGACAGTAATAAACTTGCTTTTGGACGGTAAAATGTTAAAAATAAACCGTACAAAGCTATATTCACAACTGTTACTGAATTATCTATGTCAGTTTTTGCAAAATCTTTTTGCTTCAAGGTTTTATTTGTACTCCAAATTGAAGATTAGCCTGCCCTACAGTAAAAATGGCATACGTAAAATATAAAAAGAGGAGTAAAGCAATATATGAAGCGGGAATAGCATCAAAGATGTTCAATCAAACCCACATAGTTTCAAACAACGTTCAAAACGCACACAGCCAGTATCACAACTCAACATAAAGCCAGCTAGCTTAATGCTAATGTATATGTAAAATCTCATAGACGGGCTAACAGTAATTAGTTCTATCGCCATTCCGCGGCAACCAACCGC
>CM064890.1:360000-422500 GCA_030347415.2 Decapterus maruadsi
ATGTGTAGTAGTTGTGGACGTTACAGTTTACAGATGACAACTAAACGCCTCACGGGCAGAACAGTTGTGGACGTGTGTTCATGTGTGGATCGAAGTGTTTGATTGACAGATGACATCATCATACCCATGACATCATGATGACATCAGAGCAGTAACTTCCTGTGTGAACACTTCAGGTTCCTCCGTAACTCTGAGCGCCGTCACTTCAGCGTCTGGCGCGAATTAAGAGCTCAGGCTCTTCTATCAGATCAGTCGGCCAGACCACTTCATCTCCCCACCGTAACCAGGGCCACCGTGTGTGTCTGTGTGTGTGTGTGTGTGTGTGTGTCAGCTGATCACATTAGCGGTAACCGGCCCACGCCGCCGCGCTCTGACCTCATTGATCACAGTCAGACGCTGTCAGCGCTCATTTAGCTTCCTGACGTCTAACTAACGTCCTTTAGCAGCCGAACAACATGCAGGTAGACAGACGGTGTGTGTCTGTGTGTGTGTGTCTGTGTGTGTGTCTGTGTGTGTGTCTGTGTGTGTGTGTGTGTGTGTCTGTGTGTGTGTGTGTCTGTGTGTGTGTGTGTGTGTGTGTGTGTGTGTGTGTAAGAGAGATCATTTCCTCCTCGGCTCAGTTTAAATAATGTGAATCAAACACCGAGGAGATGAATCGTGTGTCAGCATCAAAGTTTCTCCACATATTTCACCTGAGCATCGACACACAAACACACAACGACACACACACACACACACAGACACACACACAGACACACAACTTAACACTAGAACCAGAACCAGAGGCGACAGTGTGTGTGTGTGTGTGTCTGATCAGCGTAGGAGAAAATTGAGCCGGTGGTGCGATGCGTTCAGGGGAAAATGGAAATGACAGCGTTTTGATAAGATTATCAATGTGTTGATGTAATTATGAAGAAACAAAGGTGTGTGTGTGTGTGTGTGTGGGGGGGGGGGGGGGGGGCGACACAACACATGATTATTGTTATTATCATCATCAGTGTTGAAACGAACGGGAAGTGATTGAATATTGACGAGAGACGATAAAAACAAAGTTTTACTGAACTGAACAAATTCTACAGGAGATGAAACACCAGGAAGAGGTCGGAGGTCATGTGACTCTAGAGCTGCTCTGATTGGCTGACACAGTGAACCGGTCCAGGATCAATCATCAATAAACCATTTCACAAACGATACAATTTACAGATGTTTCCTAAACGCCTCACAATGCAGACTAGCAACACACACACAGACACACACACACAATGAACATTTTAGGAAACACTGTTCATCAAGTTTAACTGTATTTTCAAAATAAAGTTACATGTGTTGATCTGTTCTTTTATTTTGTAACTTAATCCACATGTTTCTCTTCCTTTTATTAGATTAGATTTAGATTTTATTGTTAATTTTCAGGATAATTGTGATTATTAAGTGATAATGTCAAGGAATAGTCTGGAAATAAGAACAGGTTCATAGTAATGCCATGTTTTTAAAGGCATGCTGTGAAAGGCTGTTATTTCTGTTTCTACGCAGTGAATCATTATTTCTTGGCTATTTCTTGACATTGTGACGTCGTTAATGTCCTGAAAATTCAAGAGTTACATAAAAATGCAACAATTGCATCAGTTTTATCCTCGTGAACCAGAACCAAACCAACGAGTCTGAAACTCTGGACGTGACATTAAATGTGTGACTGTCCCTTTAAACCCTCTACAACCGCAACACAAACACCTGATGTAGTGATGAGTCTGTCACATCCTGTCAGTGGGAGGTGTGATGCTGCAGGTGGACGGACACACTAAGTACAGCCTCACACACACACACAGACACACACAGACACACTAACACACACACTAACACACACACAGACACACACAGACACACTAACACACACACACACACGCTGGTTGAAGAATTTAATCGCTCCAGTAAATCAGTTATTTCAACGACAGCGACTCAGTGTGAGGAGCTACTGGAGCTTTAGATTGAGTTAGGTATGCTTCAACACACACACACTAACACACACACAGACACACACCAACACACACACACCAACACACACGTCAGCGCTGCCACAAACACCTGTCCAGGTCATAACACCTGTTTGCTCTGTACAGTCAGACGCTGCAGGCTCAACACAACAACCACTGTGACGACGGCGTGTTCATTGTTTCACGCCGTGTCGCCCGTCCTTCACATCACACACACACACACACACACACACTGACACACACACTGACACACACAGCTGCAGAGCCGGTGTGTAGATGAGCTCTGACAGCTGAACTCAATCTCTTCAGAAGCTTCAGCGCTAAAATAAAAAATCAGCTCCAATTGTTTTATTTCTGTTACATTAAATGTTTACTACTGATTACACACAAATAAACAAACGCACACACACACACACGCTTCAGCTGTAAATGTGAAATGAAAGTGTTTTTCAGCTCAATAAAGATCTAAATAATCTACACATTTTAAATAAAACATTTGTCTCATTTCTAGTCAAGACGAACGAATCTACTTAAAATAAAACTCGTCACCTAAAGGTTAAACACATTCTGGGTCTTCAGACGCTACTGAGCTCCATCCCCTCCATGTCCTCTGGACCACTGGGTCCAAAGTGTGTTTTTACTACTGTTTATAGCTTGTATTTATCACTCCTGTAAATAAATGAACTAAAAATGAAATGTGTTTTTCTTACACCTTGGTACCCTTTAAGTTTTTAAATGTCCCTAAAAAACACTCTAAGTTTCTCCTAAACCTTAACACAGTAGTCACTATGCAAGATAAACAAATGAATGGCAACTAACTGGTAAGTATTAATTATTTACTTTAGTAAATATTAATCACAAGCGAATAATGAAAATAAAAAAAAACAAAAATAATAGTCACATTCAATTCTTTGTTTTAAATGTAGTTTCAGTCAATAATTTCCCACAATAAATGGTTTCTGTGAAACTCAAAGGTATTTTCAATATTTCTATAAATCAACACAGTGACGTCTTCACCACCACTGACCTAAAGCTCTTTTCTACTGAATGAAAATTAAACATGGCGGCTTCGCGCGAGGCGCAGAAATAAAACAACACAGCGGTGACGTTGAACTCACCGTCCTGGTCCGTCCCGGTCCGTCCTGGTCCGTCCTGGTCCGTCCGGGTCCGTCCTGGTCCGTCCTGGTCCGTCCGGTCCACCAGCGGTCTGCTCGGACCTGGGCCTCCGACCACGAGTCCCTCCAGATCCAGGTGTTGTCTGTGCTGGACACGCACGTGACGCACGGGACCTCCTGCTCAGAGCAATAGAATAAAACAGAGTGGCGACAGCTTTTGATCTCGCCGCCAGCGTGGTGACGTGGTTCATGTAGCTCCCGATAGTTCCAAACTAGGCTGCCACTGCCATGTTCTTCTATGGGGCAGACAGTAATAAACTTGCTTTTGGACGGTAAAATGTTAAAAATAAACCGTACAAAGCTATATTCACAACTGTTACTGAATTATCTATGTCAGTTTTTAAACAAAAGGCAAAATCTTTTTGCTTCAAGATTTTATTTGTACTCCAAATTGAAGATTAGCCAGCCCTACAGTTAAAATGGCATACGTAAAATATAAAAAGAGGAGTAAAGCAATATATTAAGCGGGAATAGCATCAAAGATGTTCAATCAAACCCACATAGTTTCAAACAACGTTCAAAACGCACACAGCCATTATCACAACTCAACATAAAGCCAGCTAGCTTAATGCTAATGTATATGTAAAATCTCATAGACGGGCTAACAGTAATTAGCATTCGCTATCGTCATTCCGCGGCACCAACAACCATAGCAGTAAAGCTGATAAAACCTGTTTTGATGCTGGCTTTAGCGCTGTTAACACATCACAGTTCTAATATTTTTTCATGCCAGAAAGTCACAGTTTAATCCGAAGTCTGGGGTCAGTTTGCATCGGCGTTTGTTTGGGAGGAGTGCAGAGTCTGTGTGAGCCGCGACCGAGGACCAGGGCAGCGGCTGACAGAGCTGCAGCAGCCGCTCTACTGACCTCATCTGCCGGCGGCAGTCCCTCGTCCTCCCGGCGGGGTAGACTACGAGTCAAGTAACGTATCCGCACGCTTTCAGACGTTTACCGATGGCTGGTTAAACTCTTTGTAGGAGATTAATGTTGGTCTCATTGATTAAATTTAACAACTGTGGCAGTGGCATTAGTTTGTTTGAATGAAAAGTGAGCAGGACTACCTCTGGGCTACGAACTGAAATCACCACCTTTACGTAAATAAATACATGTTTTTTAAGAAACCGATCAGTCTTATAAATTTTATTTTGTTAAGTCAGCATAGTTACTGTACATAGCAAAGATTATTACCACTTTATGACTTAAAATTGGTCGGTATTTCATCAGTTTAGCTCAGGAGTTTCTTGCTGTCCGGCCATAGAAACAGCCGCGGTCCAGCGCCACGGGAGGAATGTTTGGAACTATTGAGGGCTCCATGACCCGGAAGTCGACCCGCCATCTTTGAACAACGGAGTCCTATGGGAGTGTCGCCACTCTGTTTTTATCTATCGCTCTGCTCCTGCTGCTCCGTCACCACGGCAACAGTCTCTCTGGGTTAGCTTCAGGCTAGTTAGCATGCTAGGCTAACTTTAGCCGCGCTGCTCGCCTCGCGGACGTTTCCCTCCGGAGTCTCAGTTCACTGCTCCTTCCTCCAGGTCTCTGTCCCAGGTCTCTGTCCCAGGTCTCTGTTGTGAACCTTCTTTCACCACTGTCCTTTTCACTGTCTCTCCTGGCCGTCGCCTCGCGCCGCCATGACACCTCTCCTCTGTCTCCTTCCTCCTTCTCTTCCGGTTCGGTCCTCATCCACATCCGGTCCACCTGAAACCTCCGTCACTGATTGGACCCCCCCTTTGAAATATTATTTTTTACATTCTTTACCACAAAAATATATCTTTATTACATGAAATAAGAAAAATATATCTTTATTACATGAAATAAGAAAATAACACAAAAATAAATAAGTGCTTTTTATTTCAAATTATTTATCTCTAGCTGTATATTTTTTTAACAGGGTTACAATTACTGATTTCCAGTGAAAATCTGCTTGAAAGAAGTAAAAGTGTCTAAAAACAAGCTGCTTTTAATGTGATGAGTCTGATTTTAAGTAGAATGAGATTAGTTTGACTAGAAATAAGACAAATATTCTTTAAGTGTGCGTCCTGTTCTTATTGTGTTTTTGTTCATATTTCCATGTAGTGAGTTTGACTGTGTGTCGTTGTGTTTCCGTTTAACAGAGACAAACTAACTGACTGTGGATCAGAAGATAAACTTATAATAAACTTTGTTTCTTCAGTTATTTTTAACCCTCGAGGTTCACTCTGTGGATGAACTCGGTGAAACACAAACATCTCCATGTGAACGTGATAATTAAACGTCTCTTCTGAACTATTTTTAAAAATATAAAAAAAACTTGTCTCATTTAAAAGTTTGGTCCTATGGTGTTTTATTTCCATGGTAACGGGAAGTTACTGCACATCTTTTCTCCTCCAGCGCTGAACTTTCTGCTCCCGACTCTCCTTTCTTTATTTACTCCTCCATCTTCATCCTCCTCTTCCTCCTCCTCCTCATCCTCCATCTTCATCCCCCTCCTCCTCTTCCTCCTCCTCCTCCATCTTCATCCTCCTCCTCCATCTCCATCTTCATCCTCCTCCTCCTCATCATCCTCCATCTTCATCCCCCTCCTCCTCTTCCTCCTGATCCTCCTCCTTCATCCTCCTCCTCCTCTTCCTCCATCTTCATCCCCCTCCTCCTCTTCCTCCTCCTCCTCCTCCATCTCCATCTTCATCCTCCTCCTCCTCCTCCCTCTTCATCCTCCTCCTCCTCCTCCTCCTCCTCTTCCTCCTCCTCCTCCTCCTTCTTTCACTCCATCCTCCACCTCTAACAGAAACACATGGATGTTGTTTCCTTTGTTTGTTTGATAAACAAAAACAAAATTAGATTTTTTTTTACTGGTAACAGGTGTTTAGGATTTTGAACGACACACACACACACACACACACACACAACAGAAACACATGGATGTTGTTTCCACACACACACACAGACACACAAAAACAAAATTAGATTTTTTTTTACTGGTAACAGGTGTTTAGGATTTTGAACGACACACACACACACACACACACACACACACACACACACACACACACACACACACACACACACACACACACACACACAGGATCAATCTTTGGGGTTTCCACGACTGTTGAGTTGTTCTGACAGTGTTTAGATATTGATGTGTGTGTGTGTGTGTGTGTGTGTGTGTGTGTGTGTGTGTGTGTGTGTGTGTGTGTGTGTGTGTGTTCTACAGTCAGTGGACGTAAAGGCAGCAGCCGCTCTGTTGAATAACTCTACACCCTGGTCTGAACCACGCAGCGAGCTCAACCCATCTGGACCAGCGTTACCACGATGCTGGTTACCACGACGCTGGTTACCACGACGCTGGTTACCACGACGCTCCATCCACCAATAATAATAAAGAGTCCTGTTATTTCTAGTTTAACATGATCTGATCACAGCCAAGATGTCAGTCTGAGCCGAGGAAAGGGGCGGAGCCTAAACAGTCTGTAGGCGGAGCAACGCGTTTAACGAGGGAGCTGATTAACACAGATCTGTACCTGTCCTCACAACACACACACACACACACACACACACACACACACACACACACACACACACACACACACACACACACACACACACACACACAGACACACACACACAGACACATTAATGCGCTGACACGTGCTGCTACACGCTACGTTAACGCCTCAGCAGCTGGAAACAGGACGGAAAACGTTCTGGAAGAATGAGCTTCAACAGAAAATAGAGACGCCATGAATATTTTCAACTGCTTTGAATATGGATACACACACACACACACACACACACACACACACAGACACACACACAGACACACACACACACACAGACACACACACACACACACAGACACACAGACACACACACACACACACACACACACACAGACACACACACAGACACACACAGACACACAGACACACAGACACACACACACACACACACAGACACACACAGACACAGACACACACACACACGCGGAGCCGTCTCTGCAGACATGTTGAGTTTTCTTTATGGACTCCTCATTGATCTGCAGCTCTGTGATGGAGGGACGGAGACGGAGTCGACAGCTGCTTCCTGTCTGACTGCGTCCTGCAGACTCCACGCTGTCGCTGCTGCTGTTGTTGTTGTTGTTGTTGTTGACTGACTGCAAACCAACAAACAAACAAAAAAGACTGGAAACACAAATTAAAAGGGCGTGGCCTCCATTGTTAGTTTTTATGCAGGATCCCTCCAATAAGTTGACTGAGCGACTGAAACACGTGCTTTTGTTACAAAGTCTCCACATTAAAAAATTAATAAATAAGGAAAATGCAATGTGAATATGAACGGCACCGAGTCAGGTGAACTATCAGACTGTCCTGGTGAAGTGGCCGTTAGCCCACTGCCAACACCGTTAGCCAACACCGTTAGCCGACTGCTAACACTGTTAGCCGACTGCTAACACCGTTGTCGCTACCCGATCTGCGATGCTACCCGATTTGTAACAGCCACGTACGGCAACTCCACTTGGACAAACTTGGTTGAATTGACTTAGGTCTTAGGATCACTGCCCTATCTCTGTCCCTCTGAGCGTCGCCAGAGACGGTTTATCTTCGTCCGCGGTTTTTGTTTTTTTAAAATCATTTTCACAGTATACCTTATTGTAAATTAACAGGACTTTACGCAGACTTCGACCTCCGCTTGTACGCAAATCGGGCAGTGCCTAAATGAAGTTTGTCCAAGTGGAGTTGCCGTAGGCAGCCGTCCAAGATGGCGGCCGGTCTGCGCATGCGCAGATCAGTTTTGTTACAGATCGGGTAGAGTTGCAGATCGGGTAGCGACAACCGTTAGCCGACCGACTGCTAACACCATTAGCCGACCGACTGCTAACACCGTTAGCCGACCGACTGCTAACACCATTAGCCGACCGACTGCTAACACCGTTAGCCGAGTGCTAACTGCTAAGCTACTGTTGTTCTGCTCACTCCTCTTCTTAGAGCCTTTAAATGTAAGTCATCAATGAACCCCATCGATAGGAGCTGATCCTGATCCTGATCCTGATCCTGGATCAGACCGGTTTGACTGAACTGACAGCAGTGTTTTAGCGCAGCGAGCTAACCGCTCAGATCCCGTCTCGTCTCTGGCACCAACTTCAAAACTTGAGCGACTTTAAAAAACTTTTTTTTACAAAGTGTGGGAACCGTTGCCGAGGTGTAAAGGTCTCTGAGAGACGGTTACCGTAGAAACAGCATGATTTCTGCTCTGGACGAACGTCTTCCCTGACATTTCTCAACAAAAAAAGAAAATACAAATATAGTTTTTATTCCACGCTGTGACGCACAGAGACAGAAATAACGTGATGTTGTCACGGAGACGAAGGAGGAACTTAGTTACAGTAACTAAAGTTAGTTAAAGAGTTGACAGAGTGTGTGTAATCTACTGTACACACACACACACACACACACACACACACACACACACACACACACACACACACACACACACACACACACACATGTAGCTGTGTGTGTGTGTGTGTGTGATGTTGTGATTCATAAGTTAAAGACTTTATAATTAACTGTCATTCATATGTTACTTTAAACACAATAATCCTCTATAATTGTGTTTTTATAAAGTTATTACATTTTCCTGATGTTTTTATAATATTTCCATATTTAGTGTAGGTTACCAAGGTAACAACACAGCTATATAAGGTTCATCACCACCAGTTCTCCAAGCTGTAAATATTATAATACTGTTCAATGCTTTTGTTGATTTAACATCTGGTTCCAGATGTTCCAGCTGTGAGGTCATCGATCCTCACTGACACGTTCACATTCATCAGGAAAAAGGTCCGATCAGATTTCGA
Source organism: Decapterus maruadsi (assembly GCA_030347415.2). Taxonomy (NCBI): domain Eukaryota; kingdom Metazoa; phylum Chordata; class Actinopteri; order Carangiformes; family Carangidae; genus Decapterus; species Decapterus maruadsi. Next base: position 368,999 of record CM064890.1, read on the forward strand.
TAAAGGATCGAATCTGGAAAACGACTGGTTTCAAAACCAAACGCGGATCCTGAGATCGGATCAGATCACGTGATCCAGTCCTGGTTTTCATCTGGATCAAACCCTCACTTCCTGTTGTTCAACACTTTTTAGTCGGATCTGGAAAACTTTGACCCAAAACAACAGGATTCTCCTGATCCAGCAGCAACATGGGATTTAAGTTAAATTCAAACTGGTCAAATGAACAATATTTATAATGTAGTATATAGTATATAGCCTACATGTATTAACTTGAATATTCTACAACTACTTTTTCCCCAAACTGAATTTCATGAAATATGAAGTTTGAATTTGAAACACAAGAGGGAATATTCACAATTTCACAAGATCAGACTGATTCAACTTGGAACAGCTGGTGATCCTGGAGAGAAACCTGTTTTATCAACTGATCACATGACCAGGTTCACCATGAGACCAGCTCCTCCTGTGACTCAGGCTGGTTTTTATTTCAACACAATAAAAGAAGAGAAACGACGTGTCGTCGTGTCAAACAGAAAATATCTTCACGTTTCCTCCAGAACATTTATTTTCCCGTCTGCAGCTCCGACCGCGTCGACGCCTTTTGTTCTTAAAAAGTAAAACGTTTTACAAATAAATGTGTTTGGACGTTCAAACGCTTCAGTGGAAGAGTGTGTGTGTGTGTGTGTTTGTGTTTCACAGCATGTGCCTTGGTGGTTTTTGAAGTGAATTTATTCTTGTTGTGTGTGTGTGTGTGTGTGTGTGTGTGTGTGTGTGTGTGTGTGTGTGTGTGTGTGTGAGGCTGTAATAAGAGCTCTGAGCCTCCTTCAGGCAGACACATCAAAATGTAAATGGAGGAGCAGCAGCCATTGTCAGTCTGATGCTGCGATGCGTTCAGGGACCGAGTTGATGTCGTTTCTCTCAGAGTTTGATTCCTTTTCAACTGCAGCTTCCTGTCGTTCACGACGTCTTCATCTGCAGCTGCTGCTTTTATTTCAACCAACACTGATCCTGACTCGCTCTCTGCTCGGCTGCTGAAACAATAAAACACCTTCTCTGAACCAAACGCTCAGTGGCTTAAAGGGATAGTTCAACATTTTGTCAAACTGTCCCATCACCATAACCCCTATAGTCATAGCAGTAGGTTCGTTACCTTTAATTACCGGTGCAAGCTGTTTTTAGAACGGCGGAGCAGAGCCGTGAGCTGCTCAGAGCTACGCTACGGAGGCTCATTATGGGATTTCTTGGTTTCCCTCATCAAACTCATCAAATACACAATCCAACAACTCCACAACGCTCTGGTGGACAAGTTGTGACCTGCACATTCACCACGCTATGAGATAATAACACAACGTTACCACACAGAGTTGTTTTAGAGGGAAATACAGAGACTGTTGATGAACAACTGTCCCTGAAGGCAACGTGCATCAGAGGTTTTACATGGATTTGTGTCCAGAATGAGTCTCTGCCTGTTCTCCTCTCCTCTGTGGGATAATCACAGACCTGAGATCAGACAGAACGGACTCGTCCTCCTCTGAGCTTGTTGACTGACGGACGTGGCAGCCGGCGCCTGACAAGACAAAGACGCTGCGGTTGCTATGGGTTACCGAGGATGGAGGGAGGAGGAGGAGGGGAACGAGGAGAACACGGTGACCTGAGTCTTGTCTGACAGGCGCATCGAGGCGTCGTGTCTCATCACCTGTGGAGGATTCTACAGGTTAACGACTGATAATGTCACCACGACAACCTGCCTGTCAGGGTGAGGAAGAGGAAGAGGAGGAGGAAGAGGAAGAGGGATGAAGAGGGTTCAGTGTGAGGAGCTGCTGCTCTGATACATCCTTAACACTATTTATGAGTTTCCAGTGACAGCAGAGTCAGAGTCCACTGCTCCAACCAACACACCTCCTCCTCCTCCTCCTCCTCCTCTTCCTCCTCCTCCTCCTCCTCCTCCTCCTCCTCCTCCTCCTCCTCCTCCTCCTCCTCCTCCTCCTCCTCCTCCTCCTCCTCTTCCTCCTCCTCCTCCTCCTCCTCCTCTTCCTCCTCCTCCTCCTCCTCCTCCTCCTCTTCCTCCTCCTCCTCCTCTTCCTCCTCTTCCTCCTCCTCCTCCTCCTCCTCCTCCTCCTCTTCCTCCTCCTCCTCCTCTTCCTCTCCTCCTCCTCCTCCTCCTCCTCTTCCTCCTCCTCCTCCTCCTCCTCCTCCTCCTCCTCCTCCTCTTCCTCTCCTCTCTCTCATGGTTTTAGCTCTTTGTTGTTAATTAGCCTCGTCTCTGTGTCTGTCTCTGTGTCTTATCCTAACCCCCCCAGCAGCAGCAGCAGCAGCAGCAGCAGCAGCAGCATTAACAGCAGAGGGAGGATGGAGGTCCGTTCCTGCAGCAGGAGACGGAGGGACATGAAATATTGATGAAGAAGCTGTTGCAGCACTATTTTATGTAAGCAGACCTGTTTTCTCTTTGAGCCGACGAACAGCAGCGATGCTGCAGCTGCAGCTGCTGCAGCCTGGTCACTAAACCTCTGCTCAGATCACACTCAGGGTTTTACTCCTGGAAACAAATAGAAAATAAAAACTTTTATTTCTCACTAATCTGATCAGAACCTGAAGGACTCACGTGTTTCTGCTCCGTAACACTTCTATTTTCTGCTGATATTCGATTGTTATGCATCAGTTTTTATTACAACACTATAATTATACACAGTATATTTGAAGTATCTGTTAATAAATGACCAATTACCCCCCCCCCCCCCTCCAGGGGATTTAATTGTCATTAACTGTCATCTATGTTTTAGTTTATTTTAACCATTTTTGTCATTACAAATGACACTAACATATAAATTCAGGACCAGCTCCGTCAGCTTCACAATAAAATAAATACATGTGTTTCAATAGGAAGCATGTTTGTAAATGTGTTAAAAGTCTTCTGAAAATCAAATGTTTTACAATAGTAATAGTTTCACGCAACGGTTGAAAAATGTTGATAAAAGAAAAAAGGTTAAAAGTGAAATAAATACGTTTCAGAAAGATAGAGTTTTATTTTGAAAAGGAGGAAGTGGTTGGATGTGATGATGTAACACAGCGTGAAGGAGTCGTTTACATTTAATCAGGAGACGAGTTTATCTGATGGAGAAGAAGACGGAAAATAAATAAACACATTATCACATCATGTCATGGTGTGTGTGTGTGTGTGTGTGTGTGTGTGTGTGTGTGTGTGTGTGTGTGTGTGTGTGTGTGTGTGTGTGTGTGTGTGTGTGTGTGTGTGTTTATTGTGATGATGTTGGAACAGGAAGTGAAAACTTTACTTTGTTTCCTGATAAAAACAACAACAACAGACCTGACACTTTGGCCAAAAGAGTTTGATTCAGAAAGACAGTTTAAAGGGACAGTTCACACCAAAAGTCCTCTGTGCCTCCTCTGTGTGGAGGCTTCACCACCAGAGGGACATCACAGACCAGCAGGATGGAGGGATCTGGATGTTTGTTGGTGTGTCTTGTTGGACCAAGAAATTTGAATTTTAGGTGAACTATCCCTTTAAGGTAAGTGTAGTTCCATGGTGTTGCTGCAGAGTCAGCGCCAGGAAAGTCTTCTGTTCCTGGACGCCATCTTCTTCTTCTTCTTCTTCTTCTTTCCCGAATCCTCCCATGATGTTTTTCTCTGACACACAAACACACACACACACACACACACACACACACACACACACACACACACACACACACACACACACACACACACACACCCCCCAGCAGCTCCTGAGTGGACTCGGTGCATCTCGCCCCAGAGGACGGAGAGATTAGGACACTCAGCCCAAATCTGCTCCATCTGTCAGAGCTATTAGAGAAACTGACCTGCATCACTGCCTCGGCCGCCACGCACACACACCGTACACACACACAGACACACACACACACACACACACACACACACACACACTCCTCCTCCTCCATCAGCTCCAGTCTGGCTCCCCGGGTCCTGAGGGAGGGGCCGGTATCTGTGGCGGTAACTCAGACAACACTCAGCCGAGCGGCGCGGCGCGGCGCGGCGCGGCGCGGGGCGGCCATATGCGGCGCTCGGAGCGGCGATCGAGGCCCCGGCCAGCGTTGGAGCGTCTGCCTCCGGTCCCACCAGGCCGGGCGCCGGCGCCGGCCGTGTTTGTTCTCGTCACGCCATCTGCACCACCTGTGGAGAGAGAGAGGGAGGGGGGAGGGGGGGAGGAGGGGGGGTTGGACCGAGGACAGAAACCAGATCTGGAACAAGCTGCAAGGAATCAAACCTGCAGCTGAGCCTCCAGCAAGACATTAAAGGGACAGTTCAACATTTAGTCAGACTGTCCCATCACCATAATCCCTATAGTCATAGCAGGAGGTTCGTTACCTTTAATTGTCGGTGCAAGCTGTTTTTAGAACGGCGGAGCAGAGCCGTGAGCTGCTCAGAGCTACGCTACGGAGGCTCATGGGATTTCTTGGTTTGGAGGGAAACCCCTAACCCTTGGTCAGGAGAGGTGCATGATGGGAAAGGAGCGTCCTCAGGCTGTGTGATCCAGCTGAGAGACGAGAGACAACGTGTTCCTTCAGGAATAATGACATCAGTTCATGACCAACGTGTTTTATAGAAACAACGTTCAGACTGAAGAAGCACTGAGACTCTGAAGACTCTCTGTCTCATCTCTGTCTAAACTAAACTGTTTATTCATGTGTCGATAACAAGACAAGACTCAACTGTCTCCACTTCAATCAGACTCATCACCTAAAATCAACTTAAATCATTTTCACTTGTTTTTGTGTTTGTAATATTCTTGGTAAGATGTCGAGTTGTTGCCGTGTGATTTTACTTCTGTATAAAAGAAACTCTCAATAAAAACTAAAGTGACAGAAAAAAGCACTGGTTGAAACGTCTCCAGATGTTTCAGGTTCAGTCACATCTGGACCCACAGGACACACACACACACACACACACACACACACACACACACACACACACACACACACACACACACACACAGACAGAGTGTGTGCTCCTTGGCTGCTTCTGTCTGCGCTGACGTCTGGACTGATGTTGGCAGAGCTGTGGACACTGACAGGCTGAGGGGGGGGGCAGTGACAGACCCCCCCCCCCCCGAGGTGAGGAGGACGAGCAGTGCTAATGAATCAGTGTGTACAGTCTGACTGGGCTGTAAAGGTGCAGTACGTACAGTATCACAGGTACGTCTGAGTCAATGTTACATAACTGGTGAGAAGAAAAAGATGCTTTTCAGCTTCTTGACATGAACACAGAGCAGAAACATCTGGAATAAACAACACTGATGTTACTTTCTTGTTTCTTAAAAATCTTTTTTATAATAGTAAGTGCAAGTTTTTTTTATCTAGAATTAATGAGACTCCTAATGCACTTGTTTTATGTTTTATTCTTTTCTTTTTACTTTTATAACAGAAGGTGGTTTTTAGTTTTACATTCAATTAGTGTCTGTTAGTGTTAAACCAAACAGTTTCCTGTTAATTCAACACTATGTGTTTTATTAGGAATGAGTAATGATTCCTCCTCAGATATTAAGATCCTACTGGATTCCTTCCAACTGTATTAAACCATTAGAATTACTACAAAGCTGCTTCATTAAGGTCAAAATGTATCAGAGTTGAGTCCCTCTTCAAAGGGCTTGACATCCCATAATAACAACGTCCTGTCTCTGACCTCGTCCTCATCGCTGAGCCTCTGTGTTGCCGTGGCCAACCCCCCCCCCCCTCCCCCCTCGCCCCCCCCACCCCCCACAGGTAACCTCACCTGATGTGGTTTCAACACATTAGATTCAACAACAGCCTCACAGCTAATTAGCATAATTGGCACTTCCTCGTTAAATCGTATATTTATCAGCTGCATTAGAGAAAAATAATAGTGATGTCACCCCTTTTATAATTCCCCCCCCCCCTGTTAATTCAACCCCTAATTATTCCCCCCGATCCCCCTCACCTGTGGCTTTTACCTTTCAGTGTCGTGTCTTTCAAAAGGCAACAACTGGCCAGAACGATAACGAGACTGAAACGTTGACCCTCGTTCACTTTCACCTCTTTTTCCTTCTTTTTTACACATTAAAAATAAAGTTGAGTTCAGAGCCACAGAAAATAAAGAGAGAAACGGCCGTTATCCTGACATCAGCATCCACCTCCCCTCCTGCCCTCCTCCCCCAACACAGATACACAAATGAAACAAGTGTATAACGTACCAGTGAGAAGAGGGAGACGAGCCCTTCAGGGACCTTTACTCTCTGTAGGAACATTCACCGCCGCTCTGATGAAGCTCAGCGTCCGTCAACTGATCCAGATGTTGAATGTGTCCAGATGTAGATTCACTCATTCACTTCCTTCCTGATCAGAAACACTCTGTTAGTTTCACTTGGATGTGAGATGAAGAGGCCGACGTCTCTTAAACCCTCAGAATCGAGCCTTAAACTTCCTTCCTGGCTGAAGAGCAGACTTTACTGACTGACCTTTTCAACTTGAAACATGCTGTTTTAGCTCCAGGTAATAACGACTTTCCTTTTTACTTCCTATTTGCAGCTGATTTGCTGTGATTTATGGCTCCCATTAGCCACAGAAAGTCCCTGTGTTTCATGAAGTGGCTTAGTCTTATCTCTTTCATTACGGGACTGTAAGGGACCCAGAGCTGGGAGGACACCTGAGGCTCCAAATGTCACCAGTGGCTCATTGATGTCATTATTCCTGAAGGTCCACCGTCGCTCCGGTCCGTTCCGATGAGGACAAGCTCAGTAATTAATCACACCGTCGGCATCAAACTCACGCTCGCTGTCTTTCTTCTTCAGGTGTGGAGACGGCGTGGAGGTGTTTGGTCTCGTTAACCCTCGACTCGTCTGCTGCAGCTGCTGATTAAAACCAACGTCTCAGTCCTGAAGTTAGTCTGAGACACATCAGACCCAGCACTCACCAAGATGGGGGGGGTTGAACCAACCAACTACAGTGGTAGTTGGTTGGTTGGTTGGTTAGTGGATTGGTTTAAGGGTTGGTTTAAGGTTGGTTGGTTGGTTTATTGTTTGGTTCAGGTTGGTTGGTTGGATCATGAGTAACACAACAGTGTGTGTGTGTGTGAGTAAAGCCACACTGGAGTTCTAAAAGTCGACTGGTGATGGGATCTGATTGGTTCTCTATGATCATCAAACAGGAAGTGACCTCACTCTCACAGAGAACAACAGACTCTTCTACTGATCAACTTCCCTCAGCGTCTCTAAACTCCAGGCTGTGTGTGTGTGTGTGTGTGTGTGTGTGTGTGTGTGTGTGTGTGTGTGTGTGTGTGTGTGTGTGTGTGTGTGTAGCTCCAGATTAAAACCCTGCTGGTCTTAATCATGTCCTCAGTTCTCATTAAGAGTCTGAGTCTGATCATTGATTATTGTTCTTTAACGTCTTCCGTCTCCTTCAGGCTGTGATTGAAGACACAGAGCCGGCGTTACTGCTTCTCTACAGGTCAGTCGCTGCCAGATGGCCGGTCCAGCTCCGGTCCAACTCCGGTCCAACTCCGGTCCAACTCCGGTCCAACTCCGGTCCAACTCCGGTCCAACTCTGGTCCAACTCCAGTCCAACTCCGGTCTCTGGTCCAACTCTGGTCCAACTCTGGTCCAACTCCAGTCCAACTCCGGTCCAGCTCCGGTTCAACTCCGGTTCAACTCCGGTCTCCGGTCCAGCTCCGGTCCAACTCTGGTCCAACTCCGGTCCAGCTCCGGTCTCCGGTCCCGCTCCGGTCTCCGGTCCAGCTCCGGTCTCTGGTCCAGCTCCGGTCCAGCTCCGGTCAAACTCCGGTCTCCGGTCCAGCTCCGGTCCAACTCTGGTCCAACTCCGGTCCAGCTCCGGTCTCTGGTCCAACTCCGGTCCAACTCCGGTCTCCGGTCCAACTCCGGTCCAGCTCCGGTCCAACTCCGGTCCAGCTCCGGTCCAACTCCGGTCCAACTCCGGTCCAGCTCCGGTCCAACTCTGGTCCAACTCCGGTCCATCTCCGGTCCAACTCCGGTCCAGCTCCGGTCCAACTCCGGTCCAACTCTGGTCCAACTCCGGTCCAGCTCCGGTCCAGCTCTGGTCCAACTCCGGTCCAACTCCGGTCCAACTCCGGTCCAGCTCCGGTCCAACTCCGGTCCAACTCCGGTCCAACTCCGGTCCAACTCCGGTCTCTGGTCCAACTCCGGTCCAGCTCCGGTCCAACTCCGGTCCAACTCCGGTCCAACTCCGGTCCAACTCTGGTCTCTGGTCCAACTCCGGTCCAGCTCCGGTCCAACTCCGGTCCAACTCCGGTCCAACTCCGGTCCAGCTCCGGTCCAGCTCTGGTCCAGCTCCAGTCCAACTCCGGTCCAGCTCCGGTCCAGCTCCGGTCCAACTCCGGTCTCCGGTCCAGCTCCGGTCTCCGGTCCAGCTCCGGTCCAGCTCCGGTCCAGCTCCGGTCCAGCTCCAGTCTCCGGTCCAACTCCAGTTCAGCTCTGGTCCAACTCTGGTCTCCGGTCCAACTCCGGTCTCCGGTCCAACTCCGGTCCAGCTCCGGTCCAGCTCCGGTCTGGTCTGGTTGAAGTGAATGGAAGTGTTAGTAATTAGCCGATGTGTCTGAACAACATGTCAACTCCATCAGGTTGTTGGTCTCAGACTTGTATAAAACACAAACATGAAAGGCTGAATAGATTCTCCATTAAACCTGAGCTGGACCACAACGACCGTCTGAATCTGAATAAAAGCTAAATACTGTCCTTTTATCTGTGCAATCGATGCGAGTGTGAATGTGAATGTGTTTTTCTTCTGTCTCTTTGTAACCCACTTCCCACTCCTGGTTAGTGCACTAATACTCTAGGTTCGTGAGGAGCTAAAGGACAGGACTGCTGAAATCATACAAGAAAATACACACGACAAGGTAAGTTGCAAAGTGTAGGTTTTAGTTAAGTAAATTGCAGGTGATAATTCACAACATGAAATAACATATGAATACAATAAAATAAAATGGGCCCTTTAAAATAATAAATCTGGTCAGTCCAAACAAAAGTCAATCTGTCAAGTCTGTATTGTGATCTTTGTCACAATAAAGTGTCTTTCAAATCCAATGTCTGGAAGTTCTTTAGTATTCAAGTGTCCAGTGTTCTCATGAAAGTTCCTGGGGCGAGTGAGTGTGAATGTATGAATGTGTGTGACAGTCCTGGGGCTGACACCACCCTACCACCAGGTGGAGTATTCGATGAATCGGGCTCAGTTCGAAGCAGGATCACGCTGGGAGGCTCGCCATCAATGGATCTCCTGAAGAGGTTCTCACTCTATCCATAAGACCTGACCTGTTTAAGTTTTGCAAACAGGAATTTAATATCTTACTTTATCTATTTGTTGTACAACTATCACTCCAAAGCATAACAATAATGTAACACTAAGCATCACATATAGTATAATACTTATGACTACTTATGACTTTCATTATACTTAAGTTCAATAACTTTAAATCTCAATCAATATCTCAATCAGAGCAGTAGTATTATACAGTCAACAACATTACAGTATTTTACCGTACAGATTATAAACTGTAAACCTGCCACATATGGCTCTGCTGAAGTTTGCAATGCCCCCTCTCAAGTGATTATACAAATACATTTAATTAACTCACATCTCTCACAGTAAACTGTTTGAACATTCACATCTTCAACAAAATAACACAATAAACAACCATATTATGGTATTTCAATACCCACTTCTCATAATATACTGTTAAATTGACTAATTAGCAGCATTAACATCACTATTCTGCTTGATAGTGGCAACTAGGTCGCTAACATTGACCAACTCAATAGCAGGCTGGCTGCCTGACACAGTATACATGGTTAGCAACATTAGCACAACACTGTTATCTTACCGAGATCGGCTGAGGAAAAACCGAGACTTTCCACTCCGGACCGTCTCCAGGTAATTCACCGGCAGGTTATATTGATTCACTGGTGTGCATAAACGAGGTGTTTTAGCAGCTATAACCGTAACTGGATAATTCTCTTCTTTTTTCTTTGTTTATACTCAGTTAGCTATGAGTTCGTCTCCGCTCTTCCAGACACACACATCCGATCCTGCAGGTATGTTGTGATCTGTCAATCACGTTCGGCTGGAGGCGGGACTTGACCAACTCCGTGTTTTGACTGGCTGTCATCTCTCACTCTCTAAGCATAGAAATAGTGCATCTAGACTGGCATATTATTACTTTTAACCTGTGTTTTTATTCACTAGGTTACATCCTCCCCTTCTAAATTGACATGAGTCCCTTCATGTTCTTTCTTTCAGAGGGACTGGTACTTTCAAATGTTTCAACTAGAACTCTATTAAATCCGTCCACCAAACTTTGAGCAAAGGAAATCAAGGGATTTCCAAGTTGTGGGTAAGTAAACTTCCCAGGTGGTCTCTTTGAACGTTCAGATCTCCGTACACTGTCCATACTTTGTTCACTAATAGCACCATCTGTTTTTTCTACAGGAACGTGGCCATTAGCGGTAGCTGGATGGTTATGATCTGTCTGAGGAGCATCAGCTAAGCCACATGAACTTGTCAAAGGAGTGACTTCTGCTCCTACCATAGTCTGCTCTTGAGAACTGTTTGGAGTGGTTAACTGTTTCTGCTCTCTCTCCATTAGTTGTTTGTCCCTTTCCATTCCTGATACGGATGCATGAGGTGAGCTTTGAAGTTCAGTTGTATCATTTTGTGTCTCCATCTGATCAATATATTTTTCTGTTTCAACACAGAGGTTGTTTTCAGGTTCCTGCTCCATTGGGTTATTTTCCACAGGTTCAAAGTTGCTTCGAGTCAAATCAGGTAAGTTTTCAGTTAGGTTTGTAGTTTCTTTTTCCACAGGTTCAGAGTTGTTTCGAGTCAAATCAGGTAAGTTTCCAGTCAGGTTCGTATTTTCTTTTTCCACAGGTGATTTCAACACATCTGCTGTTGAAAGTTCAGGTAGGTTCACAGGTAAGTTTCTTGGTTCCATTTCAGGTACATTTTCCAGATCAGGTGAGTTTTTTGTTTGAGGATCTGTTTCACTTTCAGTTGGTACTTCCTTTTCAGGTAAAGTCATACTGACAGGCTCAAGGATCCTTGCCTCTGTCTCAACCATTTCAACTGGAGAAAATAAAGGACTGTCATCCTCCTCTTCAGAATCCAGAGGTCTCTCATCAGGTTGGACTAGGGTTCGTCTCGTTCTAGGCCTAACAGTGGGTCTGGCCTCTTCAGGCTCTCCCTCTACTTCAGAGAGGAATCCGCATGGGAGTAATAGATCCCGGTGCAGTGTGCGTGCTGGTCCATCCTGACCTTCAGGGCAAACTGTATAGACAGGTAAGTCTCCTGCTCTCTGCTGTACCACATAAACAGTGGACTCCCATCGGTCAGCGAGTTTATGCTTACTGCGCAGGCGGAGATTACGCACCAGAACTCTATCTCCTATGTCCAGACTCGACTCTCTCACCCTCATGTCAAACCTTTGTTTGTTTTTGTCCGCTACTTTCTTAGCATTTGACATAGCTAGTTGGTAGCTTGCTGTCAAGTACGACTTCAAGTTTTTTACATATTGTGAGTGTGAAGTGGCTGAACTGTCTCTGACTGGTAACCCGAAAGCGATGTCGATGGGTAGTCTAGGCTGTCGCCCAAACATAAGCTCGTAGGGTGAGAAACCAGTTACTTCGCTCCTCGTGCAATTATATGCATGAGCGAGCGGCTTCACAAACTCACGCCACTTTGTCTTTTCCTTTTCCTTTAGAGTACCCAGCATGCTCAGTAGCGTGCGGTTAAACCGCTCCACTGGGTTTCCTCTGGGATGGTACGGACTCGTCCTGGTCTTTTTTATACCTACTAAAGTGCAAAGCTCCTTAATGATCAGAGACTCAAAGTCACGGCCCTGATCACTATGGAGACGCTCTGGGAATCCATAGTGAACAAGAAACTGCTCCCACAGACATCGAGCTACTGTGGTGGCCTTCTGATCTCTGGTAGGTATAGCGATGGCGTATTTTGTGAAATGGTCTGTAATAACCAGGACATCCTTGGTGTTATGACTGTCCGGTTCCAGGGACAGGAAGTCCATACAGACAAGTTCCATGGGTCGGCTGGTTTTGATGCTGACCAGAGGTGCAGCCTTTTCTGGCTGGCTTTTCCTTTTGACACACCTTTCACAGGTTTTGACCTTTGCTTCAACATCCGATGACATTTTAGGCCAATAAAACCTAGATCTCGCCAGCTCGAGGGTGCGCTCCATTCCAACATGACCCATCTCATTGTGAAGGCTGGTGAGCACAGATGACCTCAACACATGCGGGAGGACAAGTTGATACACGGGTCTGGTGTCACATTGTCGCCTCCTGTATAGCAGACCATCCTTCAGTTCAAAACGATTCATCTCTCGCAGCATTAGCCGAAACTCAGGCGACTCCGACTTTAGTTGGACAGGTGCTGGTTCTCCTGACTGAATCAACTTTATGATACCACTGATGTCGGAGTCTGCTTGCTGTAGTCTGGCCAACTCTGTGTCACTGTACCTGGGGATCGTGGAAAGCCCGTTAAAGGAGTCCTCCTCTTCATATGCAGCTGGTATTGCATCTGGATGAATCGCGAGTGACTCAATTAGACAAGGGGGAAATGATGGTTCGTCCTGTTCCACAATGTGATACTGACAGGTGGCCTTGACTACATCCACAGGAGCCAGGTGGTGTGAGGTGAACTCACGAATCCGTGAACTCTCTTCTTGAGAACAGCTGTCATCAGTCAACGCTCCGTGTGGCCTTCTCGACAAACCATCCGCGTCCTGGTTATGTTTTCCTGCACGATATTTGATATCAAATGAGAAAGTGGACAGGGAAGCTAACCAGCGGTAGCTAGTAGCATCCAGTTTGGCAGTGGTGAGTATGTACCGGAGAGGGTTGTTGTCAGTTACTACTGTAAAGGTGTTTCCATACAAGTAGTCGTGGAATTTTTCAGTGATAGCCCACTTTAAAGCGAGAAATTCCAGCTTGTGGGCTGGATATCTAGCTTCACTGCATGACAACCCTCTACTTGCATAGGCAATAGCACGACTCTCCCCATCCTGTACCTGATACAATGCCGCTCCAAGACCGGTTGTACTTGCGTCCGTATGAAGAACATACGGTAGCTGAGGATTAGCGAACCCTAGGACTGGAGAAGAGGTAAGTTTACCTATGATTTCCTCAAAAGCCTTCTCACAATCTGATGTCCATCTTTCTCCAAATTGCTCCTTGGGATTGAAGTATTTGGGATCGATTTTGATTACTTTGGTCCCTTTTCGTGTCGGCGGATAACCTGCAGTGAGATTTGTTAAGGGCTTCACAATCTTAGCATAGTCTTGTACAAATCTCCTGTAATAACCGGAGAAGCCAAGAAAAGACTTCAGCTCCTTCAATGTTTGAGGTCTCGGCCAGGTCTTAAGTGCTTTGACCTTTTCGGGGTCCGTTTCAACACCGTTTCTTGACACGATGTGCCCCAAGTAGCGTACTGAGGTTTGAAAAAAACGGCATTTCTCTGGTGAGAGCTTGAGGCCATTATCTCTCAGTCGCTTCAAAACATTGGTCAGTCGGATTTCATGTTCTTCCAAAGATGTGGAAAAAACAATCAAATCATCAAGGAAAACGAGCACTTCCCGCAGGTGTATGTCGCCCATGCTCTTTTCCATAAGGCGCTGGAACGTGGAAGGTGCATTCGTTATTCCTTGCGGCATTCGATTCCACTCCCAAAATCCCAAAGGACATACGAAAGCTGTTTTTTGTTTGTCGCTCTCCTCCATCTCAATCTGATAATACCCCGATTTCAGATCCATTACAGAGAACCATTGAGCCCCACTGAGTGCAGAAAAGGATTCTTCCAAGTTAGGTAATGCATATGCATCCTTGATGGTTTGAATGTTTAATTTCCTGTAATCCACACACAGTCTGATGTCACCATTCTTCTTCTTGACGACCACAATGGGTGACGAGAAGGGGGACTCAGATTCCCTGATGACACCTGCATCGAGGAGGGATTGGAGATGGCGTCGCACAGCTGCATAGTCCTGTGGATGTATAGGGCGGGGCCGCTGTTTGAAAGGCGTTTCATCCTTTAATCTGATGTGATGTTTTACCTTTGTTGCATGACCGAAATCAAGCTCATGATGAGAAAAGACATCAGAGTAGGAGTTCAATGTTTTTGTTATTCGAGTCTTCCACTCCAAGGGGAGTGGGGAGTCTCCAAAGTCGAACTTGAGGCTCTCAGGAATGTTACCTGGCTGAGGATTTGTGTTGTGAGCAGATTGTTGTTGTGTTGAGCAGCTGGCTGCTTGTGATTTACCTAAACAACTTACTTCTGGTTGCTGCCGACTAGTAGTGGTCTGGGCTGGTAGGATTTCTTGAGGGACACTAAGCTCAGCAATAACACAGTTAGTTGGTAGAACAACATCGTGACTGGTTTCATTTCTCAACACAACAGAGATCTTGTATGGAGACTGCGTTGGAATGGAAATCAGACAACCATCAGTGAAGATTCCACCAGGTAAGGATGAAAAGGTAGGTTGTTCAAGTAGCGCCCATCTCTCATTGTTTAAACTACTCACATTAACAAAACCTTCCAGTACAACTTTTTGTCCAGCAGGAATGACATCTGCCTCTTTTCCTCGCAGTTTGACAAAACCAAGTGGACCATCTGAGTTTTGTTTGTGTCTGAGCTGTAAAGTTTTTAAAACCTGTTGGTAGCCACAGAAAGATTTACCCTGTAGGGAACTGTCATCACAAAACTGCTCATACAGCGGATCAAGGGTGTTAGTTCCAATCAGTACAGGTATGTCACTGTTCGAACGGACATCTGGTACTATCAAAGCTAGAGTTTGGACTTCCGGCTCAGAAGCAATAAACTCTCTTGGAAACTGCACATGTAACTGCACATAGCCTGCATAGGGAACTGACTGACCATTTGCTCCCTCTACTTCTAATATGTCGCTCACTGGATGGATAGTGTGGTCTGACAGGTGTAAATTGTAGAAGGACTGAGACACAGTTGTTACTTGAGATCCTGTGTCAAGCAATGAGTGGCAGTCAACTCCGTTAACTTTAACGTTAGCGGTGCTTTTACTTCCTACTAGACCTTTAGGCAGTTTTCTGGTTTGTGCTGTTCTGTGTTCTTTTAGTGATGCTGTATGTTGTGTTTTATGCTCAAAACTGGGACTTTTAACTTCACCTGTTCCCATTTGCCCCTCAATAGGAACATCACTTAGTTTAAAGGGGAAGTGTCACTGGAGGTGTTTTTCTTGTCCCAAGCCTGTTGTCTTTCTTTCAGCTCTTTTCTTTTAGCGTCAACCAGCTCTGGATTTGGAGGATTGTTACAACTGGCGACGACATGACCATCCTCCCCGCATTTAAAACAATACCAGGGTCTGGGTCTCGACGACGGGGTCTGGCCTGGTGACTGCTTCTGAGAGGTAGGTTGGTTTCCATTTGTCTTACTTTTTTGAGTCTTAGCTGTTTTAGGTTTCACAGATTTTTCTCCCACTGTGCCTGAGAAAGCTGAGATCTGAGCTTGGAGACTGGCTATCTGTTTCTTAATCTGCTCCACAGCTGTTGATATACTGTTGTCCTGGATTTGCACATCATAATCATTTATCTCACTGATACATGCAGCTTGTGCGTTAGCCTGAACTTTTGGTTTAGTGATTCCTAAATGCTGCTTCATTCGGCTTGCCTTAGCTGCTTGCTTATCTTCTTCGGTACGCAACAACAGCAGAAGTTCCGAAAAGCCTGGTGGATTATTCTGCTTTTGTTCAAGTTGGAGTGTTGCAATCAATGAGTTGTTCCAGCAACCTCTGCAGAACTGTTTAAGGAGCTGTTTGTCTGCATCACTTGCACATACAGTTTTCTTTCTCACAACTGCATTTAAGGATGATTGGAGCCTGTGAAGATAGCTGGACGGCTTCTCTCCGGCATTCTGGTGAGTATTAAGGAATTTAGCGAACAACTCATCTCCATCTTCAATGGTTGCATACGCTGAGTCAAGCAAATTTAGGTAGGCGTGTGGAGGAGCCTGGGGACCTAGAGGCTTCACTACATTAGCTGCAGGAGGTAAAAGACTGTCAACGATTCGTCTTACCAACTGTGTTTGGGAAACGCTGGGATCCATCAAGTAGAAGTCGACACTGGTTCTCCAGGTGTCGTAGTCAACTTCATAGTTGGGACACGGGACTCTTCCTGAAAAAGATCTCAGTTTAGCAGGTGAGTGGAATTGAGATGAAATGTCTGTGCTTTTCACAATATGTTCCACTACTACGCGCTGTACATCTGGGGTACTGAGATGCTCAGGGGACAAGTTGAAATTATGCATGCTCTCTCCTTGTACAGGTGAAAATAGTGGAGCAGCAGATTCTGCCTGAAGTGGAGTTTCAGTAACGGTAAGTTTTGACTCTTGAGCTTGTGTGAGGTTGGGCGGAGTTATGGCAGTTGCAGAGGGGGTTGTTAACGCCTCACTCACTGGTTGATTAGGGCTGCCAATGGCTCCTGTTATTCTGGTAAGCTCCTCTTGTAAAATGTCCTCAAAGGACTTTCCACTCAGTTTGGCTATGTCTTTAAGCTCTGATAGGAATGTATGAGTGACCTTAGTGCCTGCTTCTCCGCTGTAGACAATAGACAGAGTTTGCACATGGTGGATGATGTTAGGGTCTGCAGAACTTGGCTTTCCAAGTGGCAACTTAGCGCTAAGGTTCTGTACTGCTTCACCTGACTCATACTCCAAAACAGCCTGTTTGTGGAATTCAGACTCAGGGCTATCAATACGAACTATCCTTGAAATTGACCCATACTGCTTTAGGTAATCAACAATCTCCTCATCTACAGGAGTGTCAGACAACCCACTAATGATGAGCGAGTTTGGTACTTTGATATTCTCTGCCTCAACAATCTCCATTTTTTGCAGTGTATCACCTTAAACCTCTATTTGAACCTGAACTTTTCAATTTTTTTTTTTTTTGAAAAAAAAACAATATGCAACAAAATACTGCAATCAATTCAATTCAGGTGACCTTCATGTATGATTGCAGTCCGTCCACAACGCTCCTGGCTGCTGGCTCGCCAAGTTTTGTAACCCACTTCCCACTCCTGGTTAGTGCACTAATACTCTAGGTTCGTGAGGAGCTAAAGGACAGGACTGCTGAAATCATACAAGAAAATACACACGACAAGGTAAGTTGCAAAGTGTAGGTTTTAGTTAAGTAAATTGCAGGTGATAATTCACAACATGAAATAACATATGAATACAATAAAATAAAATGGGCCCTTTAAAATAATAAATCTGGTCAGTCCAAACAAAAGTCAATCTGTCAAGTCTGTATTGTGATCTTTGTCACAATAAAGTGTCTTTCAAATCCAATGTCTGGAAGTTCTTTAGTATTCAAGTGTCCAGTGTTCTCATGAAAGTTCCTGGGGCGAGTGAGTGTGAATGTATGAATGTGTGTGACAGTCCTGGGGCTGACACCACCCTACCACCAGGTGGAGTATTCGATGAATCGGGCTCAGTTCGAAGCAGGATCACGCTGGGAGGCTCGCCATCAATGGATCTCCTGAAGAGGTTCTCACTCTATCCATAAGACCTGACCTGTTTAAGTTTTGCAAACAGGAATTTAATATCTTACTTTATCTATTTGTTGTACAACTATCACTCCAAAGCATAACAATAATGTAACACTAAGCATCACATATAGTATAATACTTATGACTACTTATGACTTTCATTATACTTAAGTTCAATAACTTTAAATCTCAATCAATATCTCAATCAGAGCAGTAGTATTATACAGTCAACAACATTACAGTATTTTACCGTACAGATTATAAACTGTAAACCTGCCACATATGGCTCTGCTGAAGTTTGCAATGCCCCCTCTCAAGTGATTATACAAATACATTTAATTAACTCACATCTCTCACAGTAAACTGTTTGAACATTCACATCTTCAACAAAATAACACAATAAACAACCATATTATGGTATTTCAATACCCACTTCTCATAATATACTGTTAAGTTGACTAATTAGCAGCATTAACATAACCATTCTGCTTGATAGTGGCAACTAGGTCGCTAACATTGACCAACTCAATAGCAGGCTGGCTGCCTGACACAGTATACATGGTTAGCAACATTAGCACAACACTGTTATCTTACCGAGATCGGCCGAGGAAAAACCGAGACTTTCCACTCCGGACCGTCTCCAGGTAATTCACCGGCAGGTTATATTGATTCACTGGCGTGCATAAACGAGGTGTTTTAGCAGCTATAACCGTAACTGGATAATTCTCTTCTTTTTTCTTTGTTTATACTCAGTTAGCTATGAGTTCGTCTCCGCTCTTCCAGACACACACATCCGATCCTGCAGGTATGTTGTGATCTGTCAATCACGTTCGGCTGGAGGCGGGACTTGACCAACTCCGTGTTTTGACTGGCTGTCATCTCTCACTCTCTAAGCATAGAAATAGTGCATCTAGACTGGCATATTATTACTTTTAACCTGTGTTTTTATTCACTAGGTTACATCTTCTTAAGAAACAGGCTCTTTTCATGGCTAAAGGTTAGCATTTGTTTTTGCTCCATTAGTGCCATATTGATCTGGAAGAGGGAGAAGAAAGAAATAAAAGAAGGAGTAGGAGCTGCTGCATCCAGGTCAAACACTCAACACTCAACACACTGCAGCGTGTGAAGGGTTTAAGTCTCTTTACTTCCTGTTTGCACTGGGATGGAAACATACAAACTGTGCAGAAGAGGAGTTTGTTTCACGTTGAAAGACCCTTTCACCCCGAGGACGGGAAGAAGAAAAGACACGAACATGGGAAATGTTTTGAATCACAGCCGTTCACAGCAGGAGGGGGGGGTGACACGATATAAACCAGTGGTGTCTGTTAACCCCCAGTTGGTCTGCGTTCTGGTTCCAGTCTTCTCCGATCCCGATATCACCAAAGTCAAAGTGTTCACCAATATGAAACGTATAATGAACTTGTAACACAATCAAAGCAACAGGTTGATGGTTGGAAGACGTTTGATCAGCTTGGTGCTTTTATTTTGAAAGGAAGGCCTCAGACTGGTGGTCATGTGACGTACTTCCTTTCACCTGATTGGCTGATGTGTTTATTCTCCAGGTGACAGTTTAGAAAAATCAACTTCACTGTGAACGTTTAACATTCACCATCAGTGAAAGGACTGGTGACGAAAACCAAAACATACGTCCTGGATGTGGAAGGGCTTTACTGTGTGTATCTGTGTGCATGTACACACCACAAGTACATGTTGGTGTGTGTGTGTGTGTGTGCAGTGTGCGAAATACCCATCAATAATCGGGGGGGTCCCTAAACCGGGAGAGGGGGGGGGGCGGGGGGGGGCATGGGTCTCATTCATGAAACGTTAGTAAATCTGTGTGTAGATTTGCACATAAAAGCCAGAATAGTTCGATATGAAATATGAAAAAAAAACAAGACAAATCTACAGCGCTAGAGCAGCCACGGGAGGAGGAGGCTCTTCACAGCCTCAGCTGTTGGATCATGGTTGGATCAACACATGAAGTTCTATAGGCAGGTTATATTGTTACAGAAGCACCAGCCGTCTGTCACAGCTCCATCCAAACCGGTGCCGGCTGCGCTATTGCGCAGGATGAAGTGCGCGCCCACGGAGCGCGTAGCAACACAAATCAGTTTTTTCCGTTTTTTTCCAGATTATTATCATTATTAGATGGAGCCTTGGTGTGTTTGTGCTTGTCCGATCCCTAAACCGTCTCTCCCTTCAAATATTTCCAATTGTTTGTCATGTTTAAATTACGTGCTGCTCACATTTCATGAATGAGACCCCATGTGTTTCTACCGCGGTAAAGTGAGCCGCTGTTTGATTTTCGTTGCGTGCGCTAGCGCTATAGTAAATACGGTAGGCACGGTTCTCGAGCAAGGGGAAGGTCCTGAAAGATACATAAAGCCAATGTGCTTTTACTGGAGAATGGTGGAGGAAAATCTTTTCCAAGATGAATCAACTTTTTAGTCATATTTCACTGCCGTAATTGGGAGAAATATCACCTTTCATCAACATTTTTTTCATTTATTTATTTTACTTTACTGTACAAATGTGGAGAAAGACAAATTTAAAATGACCCTTATAACAAAACTCAGTTACAGTATGCTGACCTTTGACCTTAGGTCACATAAATTCCATCATAAGTGTGTTCCTCATTTCTTTTGCATTCTGTTCCTGGTGTCTCACTCTACTTCTGGTATCATTTTGGTGGCATTTTACTGTAAAAATTTGGAGAAAAATAACTTTAAATTCACCCATATAAAAAAAACCCAGTAATAGTATGCTGACCTTTGACCTTAGGTCACATCAATTCCTTCATAGGTGTCATCCTCATTCCTTTTACAAATTGTTCCTGGGGTCTCACTCTACATCTGGTATCATTTTGGTGGCATTTTACTGTAGAAATCTGGAGAAAAATCATTTTAAAAATCTCACCCATAATGACTCAATCCCACTCACTGTATGCTGACCTTTGACCTTAGGTCACATCAATTCCTTCATAGGTGTCATCCTCATTCCTTTTGCATATTGTTCCTGGTGTCTCACTCTACCTCTGGTATCATTTTGGTGGCATTTTACTGTAGAAATCTGGAGAAAAATCATTTTAAAGTCACCCATGTAACACAACCCAGTTACAGAATGCTGACCTTTGACCTTAGGTCACATCAATTCCTTCATAGGTGTCATCCTCATTCCTTTTGCATATTGTTCCTGACATCTCACTCTACCTCTGGTATCATTTTGGTGGCATTTTACTGTAGAAATCTGGAGAAAAATGACATTAAAGTCACGCATATAACACAACCCAGTTACAGTATGCTGACCTTTGACCTTAGGTCACATCAATTCCTTCATAGGTGTCATCCTCATTCCTTTTGCATATTGTTCCTGGTGTCTCACTCTACCTCTGGTATCATTTTGGTGGCATTTTACTGTAGAAATCTGGAGAAAAATCATTTTAAAGTCACCCATGTAACACAACCCAGTTACAGAATGCTGACCTTTGACCTTAGGTCACATCAATTCCTTCATAGGTGTCATCCTCATTCCTTTTGCATATTGTTCCTGACATCTCACTCTACCTCTGGTATCATTTTGGTGGCATTTTACTGTAGAAATCTGGAGAAAAATGACATTAAAGTCACGCATATAACACAACCCAGTTACAGTATGCTGACCTTTGACCTTAGGTCACATCAATTCCTTCATAGGTGTCATCCTCATTCCTTTTGCATATTGTTCCTGACATCTCACTCTACCTCTGGTATCATTTTGGTGGCATTTTACTGTAGAAATCTGGAGAAAAATGACATTAAAGTCACCCATATAACACAACCCAGTTACAGTATGCTGACCTTTGACCTTAGGTCACATCAATTCCTTCATAGGTGTCATCCTCATTCCTTTTGCATATTGTTCCTGGTGTCTCACTCTACCTCTGGTATCATTTTGGTGGCATTTTACTGTAGAAATTTGGAGAAAAATCATTTTAAAAATCTCACCCATAATGACTCAATCCCACTCACTGTATGCTGACCTTTGACCTTAGGTCACATCAATTCCTTCATAGGTGTCATCCTCATTCCTTTTGCATATTGTTCCTGACATCTCACTCTACCTCTGGTATCATTTTGGTGGCATTTTACTGTAGAAATCTGGAGAAAAATCATTTTAAAGTCACCCCTATAACACAACCCAGTTACAGTATGCTGACCTTTGACCTTAGGTCACATCAATTCCTTCATAGGTGTCATCCTCATTCCTTTTGCATATTGTTCCTGACATCTCACTCTACCTCTGCTATCATTTTGGTGGCATTTTACTGTAGAAATTTGGAGAAAAATAATTTTAAAGTCACCCCTATAACACAACCCAGTTACAGGATGCTGACCTTTGACCTTAGGTTACATCAATTCCTTCATAGGTGTCATCCTCATTCCTTTTGCATATTGTTCCTGGTGTCTCACTCTACCTCTGGTATCATTTTGGTGGCATTTTACTGTAGAAATCTGGAGAAAAATGACATTAAAGTCACCCATATAACAAAACCCAGTTACAATATGCTGACCTTTGACCTTAGGTCACATCAATTCCTTCATAGGTGTCATCCTCATTTCTTTTGCATATTGTTCCTGACATCTCACTCTACCTCTGGTATCATTTTGGTGGCATTTTACTGTAGAAATTTGGAGAAAAATCATTTTAAAAATCTCACCCATAATGACTCAATCCCACTCACTGTATGCTGACCTTTGACCTTAGGTCACATCAATTCCTTCATAGGTGTCATCCTCATTCCTTTTGCATATTGTTCCTGGTGTCTCACTCTACCTCTGGTATCATTTTGGTGGCATTTTACTGTAGAAATTTGGAGAAAAATCATTTTAAAAATCTCACCCATAATGACTCAATCCCACTCACTGTATGCTGACCTTTGACCTTAGGTCACATCAATTCCTTCATAGGTGTCATCCTCATTCCTTTTGCATATTGTTCCTGACATCTCACTCTACCTCTGGTATCATTTTGGTGGCATTTTACTGTAGAAATTTGGAGAAAAATCATTTTAAAAATCTCACCCATAATGACTCAATCCCACTCACTGTATGCTGACCTTTGACCTTAGGTCACATCAATTCCTTCATAGGTGTCATCCTCATTCCTTTTGCATATTGTTCCTGGTGTCTCACTCTACCTCTGGTATCATTTTGGTGGCATTTTACTGTAGAAATCTGGAGAAAAATCATTTTAAAGTCACCCCTATAACACAACCCAGTTACAGGATGCTGACCTTTGACCTTAGGTCACATCAATTCCTTCATAGGTGTCATCCTCATTCCTTTTGCATATTGTTCCTGGTGTCTCACTCTACCTCTGGTATCATTTTGGTGGCATTTTACTGTAGAAATCTGGAGAAAAATGACATTAAAGTCACCCATATAACACAACCCAGTTACAGTATATTGACCTTTGACCTTAGGTCACATCAATTCCTTCATAGGTGTCATCCTCATTCCTTTTGCATATTGTTCCTGGTGTCTCACTCTACCTCTGGTATCATTTTGGTGGCATTTTACTGTAGAAATCTGGAGAAAAATGACATTAAAGTCACCCCTATAACAAAACCCAGTTACAGTATGCTGACCTTTGACCTTAGGTCACATCAATTCCTTCATAGTTGTCATCCTCATTTCTTTTGCATATTGTTCCTGGTGTCTCACTCTACCTCTGGTATCATTTTGGTGGCATTTTACCGTAGAAATTTGGAGAAAAATCATTTAAAAAATCTCACCCATAATGACTCAATCCCACTCACTGTATGCTGACCTTTGACCTTAGGTCACATCAATTCCTTCATAGGTGTCATCCTCATTCCTTTTGCATATTGTTCCTGGTGTCTCATTCTACCTCTGGTATCATTTTGGTGGCATTTTACTGTAGAAATCTGGAGAAAAATCATTTTAAAAATCTCACCCATAATGACTCAATCCCACTCACTGTATGCTGACCTTTGACCTTAGGTCACATCAATTCCTTCATAGGTGTCATCCTCATTCCTTTTGCATATTGTTCCTGGTGTCTCACTCTACCTCTGGTATCATTTTGGTGGCATTTTACTGTAGAAATTTGGAGAAAAATCATTTTAAAGTCACCCCTATAACACAACCCAGTTACAGGATGCTGACCTTTGACCTTAGGTCACATCAATTCCTTCATAGGTGTCATCCTCATTCCTTTTGCATATTGTTCCTGACATCTCACTCTACCTCTGGTATCATTTTGGTGGCATTTTACTGTAGAAATTTGGAGAAAAATCATTTTAACGTCACCCCTATAACACAACCCAGTTATAGTATGCTGACCTTTGACCTTAGGTCACATCAATTCCATCATAGGTGTCATCCTCATTCCTTTTGCATATTGTTCCTGGTGTCTCACTCTACCTCTGGTATCATTTTGGTGGCATTTTACTGTAGAAATCTGGAGAAAAATCATTTTAAAGTCACCCCTATATCAAAACCCAGTTACAGTATGCTGACCTTTGACCTTAGGTCACATCAATTCCTTCATAGGTGTCATCCTCATTCCTTTTGCATATTGTTCCTGGCGTCTCACTCTACCTCTGGTATCATTTTGGTGACATTTTACTGTAGAAATCTGGAGAAAAATGACATTAAAGTCACCCATATAAGAAAACCCAGTTACAGTATGCTGACCTTTGACCTTAGGTCACATCAATTCCTTCATAGGTGTCATCCTCATTCCTTTTGCATATTGTTCCTGGTGTCTCACTCTACCTCTGGTATCATTTTGGTGGCATTTTACTGTAGAAATCTGGAGAAAAATGACATTAAAGTCACGCCTATAACACAACCCAGTTACAGTATGCTGACCTTTGACCTTAGCTCACATCAATTCCTTCATAGGTGTCATCCTCATTCCTTTTGCATGTTGTTCCTGACATCTCACTCTACCTCTGGTATCATTTTGGTGGCATTTTACTGTAGAAATCTGGAGAAAAATGACATTAAAGTCACCACTATAACAAAACCCAGTTACAATATGCTGACCTTTGACCTTAGGTCACATCAATTCCTTCATAGGTGTCATCCTCATTCCTTTTGCATATTGTTCCTGGTGTCTCACTCTACCTCTGGTATCATTTTGGTGGCATTTTACTGTAGAAATTTGGAGAAAAATCATTTTAAAGTCACCCCTATAACACAACCCAGTTACAGGATGCTGACCTTTGACCTTAGGTCACATCAATTCCTTCATAGGTGTCATCCTCATTCCTTTTGCATATTGTTCCTGACATCTCACTCTACCTCTGGTATCATTTTGGTGGCATTTTACTGTAGAAATCTGGAGAAAAATCATTTTAAACATCTCACCCAAAATGACTCAATCCCACTCACTGTATGCTGACCTTTGACCTTAGGTCACATCAATTCCTTCATAGGTGTCATCCTCATCTCTTTTGCATATTGTTCCTGGTGTCTCACTCTACCTCTGGTATCATTTTGGTGGCATTTTACTGTAGAAATTTGGAGAAAAATCATTTTAACGTCACCCCTATAACACAACCCAGTTATAGTATGCTGACCTTTGACCTTA
The DNA here is from genome assembly GCA_030347415.2 of Decapterus maruadsi. NCBI lineage: Eukaryota > Metazoa > Chordata > Actinopteri > Carangiformes > Carangidae > Decapterus > Decapterus maruadsi. The sequence goes on from CM064890.1 coordinate 394,167, forward strand.
GGTCACATCAATTCCTTCATAGGTGTCATCCTCATTCCTTTTGCATATTGTTCCTGGTGTCTCACTCTACCTCTGGTATCATTTTGGTGGCATTTTACTGTAGAAATCTGGAGAAAAATCATTTTAAAGTCACCCCTATATCAAAACCCAGTTACAGGATGCTGACCTTTGACCTTAGGTCACATCAATTCCTTCATAGGTGTCATCCTCATTCCTTTTGCATATTGTTCCTGGTGTCTCACTCTACCTCTGGTATCATTTTGGTGGCATTTTACTGTAGAAATCTGGAGAAAAATGACATTAAAGTCACCCCTATAACAAAACCCAGTTACAGTATGCTGACCTTTGACCTTAGGTCACATCAATTCCTTCATAGGTGTCATCCTCATTCCTTTTGCATATTGTTCCTGGTGTCTCACTCTACCTCTGGTATCATTTTGGTGGCATTTTACTGTAGAAATCTGGAGAAAAATGACATTAAAGTCACCCATATAACACAATCCAGTTACAGTATGTTGACCTTTGACCTTAGGTCACATCAATTCCTTCATAGTTGTCATCCTCATACCTTTTGCATATTGTTCCTGGTGTCTCACTCTACCTCTGGTATCATTTTGGTGGCATTTTACTGTAGAAATCTGGAGAAAAATGACATTAAAGTCACCCCTATAACACAACCCAGTTACAGTATGCTGACCTTTGACCTTAGCTCACATCAATTCCTTCATAGGTGTCATCCTCATTCCTTTTGCATATTGTTCCTGGTGTCGCACTCTACCTCTGGTATCATTTTGGTGGCATTTTACTGTAGAAATCTGGAGAAAAATGACATTAAAGTCACCACTATAACAAAACCCAGTTACAATATGCTGACCTTTGACCTTAGGTCACATCAATTCCTTCATAGGTGTCATCCTCATTCCTTTTGCATGTTGTTCCTGACATCTCACTCTACCTCTGGTATCATTTTGGTGGCATTTTACTGTAGAAATCTGGAGAAAAATCATTTTAAAGTCACCCCTGTAACACAACCCAGTTACAATATGTTGACCTTTGACCTTAGGTCACATCAATTCCTTCATAGGTGTCATCCTCATTCCTTTTGCATATTGTTCCTGACATCTCACTCTACCTCTGGTATCATTTTGGTGGCATTTTACTGTAGAAATTTGGAGAAAAATCATTTTAAAGTCACCAATATAACACAACCCAGTTACAGGATGCTGACCTTTGACCTTAGGTCACATCAATTCCTTCATAGGTGTCATCCTCATTCCTTTTGCATATTGTTCCTGGTGTCTCACTCTACCTCTGGTATCATTTTGGTGGCATTTTACTGTAGAAATCTGGAGAAAAATGACATTAAAGTCACCCATATAACACAATCCAGTTACAGTATGTTGACCTTTGACCTTAGGTCACATCAATTCCTTCATAGGTGTCATCCTCATTCCTTTTGCATATTGATCCTGGTGTCTCACTCTACCTCTGGTATCATTTTGGTGGCATTTTACTGTAGAAATCTGGAGAAAAATGACATTAAAGTCACCCCTATAACAAAACCCAGTTACAATATGCTGACCTTTGACCTTAGGTCACATCAATTCCTTCATAGGTGTCATCCTCATTCCTTTTGCATATTGTTCCTGGTGTCTCACTCTACCTCTGGTATCATTTTGGTGGCATTTTACTGTAGAAATCTGGAGAAAAATCATTTTAAAAATCTCACCCATAATGACTCAATCCCACTCACTGTATGCTGACCTTTGACCTTAGGTCACATCAATTCCTTCATAGGTGTCATCCTCATTCCTTTTGCATATTGTTCCTGACATCTCACTCTACCTCTGGTATCATTTTGGTGGCATTTTACTGTAGAAATCTGGAAAAAAATGACATTAAAGTCACCCATATAACACAACCCAGTTACAGGATGCTGACCTTTGACCTTAGGTCACATCAATTCCTTCATAGGTGTCATCCTCATTCCTTTTGCATATTGTTCCTGACATCTCACTCTACCTCTGGTATCATTTTGGTGGCATTTTACTGTAGAAATTTGGAGAAAAATCATTTTAACGTCACCCCTATAACACAACCCAGTTATAGTATGCTGACCTTTGACCTTAGGTCACATCAATTCCATCATAGGTGTCATCCTCATTCCTTTTGCATATTGTTCCTGGTGTCTCACTCTACCTCTGGTATCATTTTGGTGGCATTTTACTGTAGAAATCTGGAGAAAAATCATTTTAAAGTCACCCCTATATCAAAACCCAGTTACAGGATGCTGACCTTTGACCTTAGGTCACATCAATTCCTTCATAGGTGTCATCCTCATTCCTTTTGCATATTGTTCCTGGTGTCTCACTCTACCTCTGGTATCATTTTGGTGGCATTTTACTGTAGAAATCTGGAGAAAAATGACATTAAAGTCACCCCTATAACAAAACCCAGTTACAGTATGCTGACCTTTGACCTTAGGTCACATCAATTCCTTCATAGGTGTCATCCTCATTCCTTTTGCATATTGTTCCTGGTGTCTCACTCTACCTCTGGTATCATTTTGGTGGCATTTTACTGTAGAAATCTGGAGAAAAATGACATTAAAGTCACCCCTATAACAAAACCCAGTTACAGTATGCTGACCTTTGACCTTAGGTCACATCAATTCCTTCATAGGTGTCATCCTCATTCCTTTTGCATATTGTTCCTGGTGTCTCACTCTACCTCTGGTATCATTTTGGTGGCATTTTACTGTAGAAATCTGGAGAAAAATGACATTAAAGTCACCCCTATAACAAAACCCAGTTACAGTATGTTGACCTTTGACCTTAGGTCACATCAATTCCTTCATAGGTGTCATCCTCATTCCTTTTGCATATTGTTCCTGGTGTCTCACTCTACCTCTGGTATCATTTTGGTGGCATTTTACTGTAGAAATCTGGAGAAAAATGACATTAAAGTCACCCCTATAACACAACCCAGTTACAGTATGCTGACCTTTGACCTTAGCTCACATCAATTCCTTCATAGGTGTCATCCTCATTCCTTTTGCATGTTGTTCCTGACATCTCACTCTACCTCTGGTATCATTTTGGTGGCATTTTACTGTAGAAATCTGGAGAAAAATGACATTAAAGTCACCGATATAACAAAACCCAGTTACAATATGTTGACCTTTGACCTTAGGTCACATCAATTCCTTCATAGGTGTCATCCTCATTCCTTTTGCATATTGTTCCTGGTGTCTCACTCTACCTCTGGTATCATTTTGGTGGCATTTTACTGTAGAAATCTGGAGAAAAATAATTTTAAAGTCATCCCTATAACACAACCCAGTTACAGTATGCTGACCTTTGACCTTAGGTCACATCAATTCCTTCATAGGTGTCATCCTCATTCCTTTTGCATATTGTTCCTGACATCTCACTCTACCTCTGGTATCATTTTGGTGGCATTTTACTGTAGAAATCTGGAGAAAAATGACATTAAAGTCACCCCTATAACAAAACCCAGTTACAATATGCTGACCTTTGACCTTAGGTCACATCAATTCCTTCATAGGTGTCATCCTCATTCCTTTTGCATATTGTTCCTGGTGTCTCACTCTACCTCTGGTATCATTTTGGTGGCATTTTACTGTAGAAATTTGGAGAAAAATCATTTTAAAGTCACCCCTATAACACAACCCAGTTACAGGATGCTGACCTTTGACCTTAGGTCACATCAATTCCTTCATAGGTGTCATCCTCATTCCTTTTGCATATTGTTCCTGACATCTCACTCTACCTCTGGTATCATTTTGGTGGCATTTTACTGTAGAAATCTGGAGAAAAATCATTTTAAACATCTCACCCAAAATGACTCAATCCCACTCACTGTATGCTGACCTTTGACCTTAGGTCACATCAATTCCTTCATAGGTGTCATCCTCATCTCTTTTGCATATTGTTCCTGGTGTCTCACTCTACCTCTGGTATCATTTTGGTGGCATTTTACTGTAGAAATCTGGAAAAAAATGACATTAAAGTCACCCATATAACACAACCCAGTTACAGGATGCTGACCTTTGACCTTAGGTCACATCAATTCCTTCATAGGTGTCACCCTCATTCCTTTTGCATATTGTTCCTGACATCTCACTCTACCTCTGGTATCATTTTGGTGGCATTTTACTGTAGAAATTTGGAGAAAAATCATTTTAACGTCACCCCTATAACACAACCCACTCACTGTATGCTGACCTTTGACCTTAGGTCACATCAATTCCTTCATAGGTGTCATCCTCATTCCTTTTGCATATTGTTCCTGGTGTCTCACTCTACCTCTGGTATCATTTTGGTGGCATTTTACTGTAGAAATCTGGAGAAAAATGACATTAAAGTCACCCCTATAACAAAACCCAGTTACAGTATGCTGACCTTTGACCTTAGGTCACATCAATTCCTTCATAGGTGTCATCCTCATTCCTTTTGCATATTGTTCCTGGTGTCTCACTCTACCTCTGGTATCATTTTGGTGGCATTTTACTGTAGAAATCTGGAGAAAAATGACATTAAAGTCACCCATATAACACAATCCAGTTACAGTATGTTGACCTTTGACCTTAGGTCACATCAATTCCTTCATAGGTGTCATCCTCATTCCTTTTGCATATTGTTCCTGGTGTCTCACTCTACCTCTGGTATCATTTTGGTGGCATTTTACTGTAGAAATCTGGAGAAAAATGACATTAAAGTCACCCATATAACACAACCCAGTTACAGGATGCTGACCTTTGACCTTAGGTCACATCAATTCCTTCATAGGTGTCACCCTCATTCCTTTTGCATATTGTTCCTGGTGTCTCACTCTACCTCTGGTATCATTTTGGTGGCATTTTACTGTAGAAATTTGGAGAAAAATCATTTTAACGTCACCCCTATAACACAACCCAGTTATAGTATGCTGACCTTTGACCTTAGGTCACATCAATTCCTTCATAGGTGTCATCCTCATTCCTTTTGCATATTGTTCCTGGTGTCTCACTCTACCTCTGGTATCATTTTGGTGGCATTTTACTGTAGAAATCTGGAGAAAAATGACATTAAAGTCACCACTATAACAAAACCCAGTTACAATATGCTGACCTTTGACCTTAGGTCACATCAATTCCTTCATAGGTGTCATCCTCATTCCTTTTGCATATTGTTCCTGACATCTCACTCTACCTCTGGTATCATTTTGGTGGCATTTTACTGTAGAAATCTGGAGAAAAATCATTTTAAAGTCACCCCTGTAACACAACCCAGTTACAATATGTTGACCTTTGACCTTAGGTCACATCAATTCCTTCATAGGTGTCATCCTCATTCCTTTTGCATATTGTTCCTGACATCTCACTCTACCTCTGGTATCATTTTGGTGGCATTTTACTGTAGAAATTTGGAGAAAAATCATTTTAAAGTCACCAATATAACACAACCCAGTTACAGGATGCTGACCTTTGACCTTAGGTCACATCAATTCCTTCATAGGTGTCATCCTCATTCCTTTTGCATATTGTTCCTGGTGTCTCACTCTACCTCTGGTATCATTTTGGTGGCATTTTACTGTAGAAATCTGGAGAAAAATGACATTAAAGTCACCCATATAACACAATCCAGTTACAGTATGTTGACCTTTGACCTTAGGTCACATCAATTCCTTCATAGGTGTCATCCTCATTCCTTTTGCATATTGATCCTGGTGTCTCACTCTACCTCTGGTATCATTTTGGTGGCATTTTACTGTAGAAATCTGGAGAAAAATGACATTAAAGTCACCCCTATAACAAAACCCAGTTACAATATGCTGACCTTTGACCTTAGGTCACATCAATTCCTTCATAGGTGTCATCCTCATTCCTTTTGCATATTGTTCCTGGTGTCTCACTCTACCTCTGGTATCATTTTGGTGGCATTTTACTGTAGAAATCTGGAGAAAAATCATTTTAAACATCTCACCCAAAATGACTCAATCCCACTCACTGTATGCTGACCTTTGACCTTAGGTCACATCAATTCCTTCATAGGTGTCATCCTCATTCCTTTTGCATATTGTTCCTGACATCTCACTCTACCTCTGGTATCATTTTGGTGGCATTTTACTGTAGAAATCTGGAGAAAAATCATTTTAAAGTCACCCCTATAACACAACCCAGTTACAGGATGCTGACCTTTGACCTTAGGTCACATCAATTCCTTCATAGGTGTCATCCTCATTCCTTTTGCATATTGTTCCTGGTGTCTCACTCTACCTCTGGTATCATTTTGGTGGCATTTTACTGTAGAAATCTGGAGAAAAATGACATTAAAGTCACCCATATAACACAACCCAGTTACAGTATATTGACCTTTGACCTTAGGTCACATCAATTCCTTCATAGGTGTCATCCTCATTCCTTTTGCATATTGTTCCTGGTGTCTCACTCTACCTCTGGTATCCTTTTGGTGGTATTTTACTGTAGAAATCTGGAGAAAAATGACATTAAAGTCACCCATATAACACAATCCAGTTACAGTATGTTGACCTTTGACCTTAGGTCACATCAATTCCTTCATAGGTGTCATCCTCATTCCTTTTGCATATTGTTCCTGGTGTCTCACTCTACCTCTGGTATCATTTTGGTGGCATTTTACTGTAGAAATTTGGAGAAAAATCATTTTAAAAATCTCACCCATAATGACTCAATCCCACTCACTGTATGCTGACCTTTGACCTTAGGTCACATCAATTCCTTCATAGGTGTCATCCTCATTCCTTTTGCATATTGTTCCTGACATCTCACTCTACCTCTGGTATCATTTTGGTGGCATTTTACTGTAGAAATCTGGAGAAAAATCATTTTAAAGTCACCCCTATAACACAACCCAGTTACAGGATGCTGACCTTTGACCTTAGGTCACATCAATTCCTTCATAGGTGTCATCCTCATTCCTTTTGCATATTGTTCCTGGTGTCTCACTCTACCTCTGGTATCATTTTGGTGGCATTTTACTGTAGAAATCTGGAGAAAAATGACATTAAAGTCACCCCTATAACAAAACCCAGTTACAGTATGCTGACCTTTGACCTTAGGTCACATCAATTCCTTCATAGGTGTCATCCTCATTTCTTTTGCATATTGTTCCTGGTGTCTCACTCTACCTCTGGTATCATTTTGGTGGCATTTTACTGTAGAAATTTGGAGAAAAATCATTTTAAAAATCTCACCCATAATGACTCAATCCCACTCACTGTATGCTGACCTTTGACCTTAGGTCACATCAATTCCTTCATAGGTGTCATCCTCATTCCTTTTGCATATTGTTCCTGGTGTCTCACTCTACCTCTGGTATCATTTTGGTGGCATTTTACTGTAGAAATCTGGAGAAAAATCATTTTAACGTCACCCCTATAACACAACCCAGTTATAGTATGCTGACCTTTGACCTTAGGTCACATCAATTCCTTCATAGGTGTCATCCTCATTCCTTTTGCATATTGTTCCTGGTGTCTCACTCTACCTCTGGTATCATTTTGGTGGCATTTTACTGTAGAAATCTGGAGAAAAATCATTTTAAAGTCACCCCTATATCAAAACCCAGTTACAGTATGCTGACCTTTGACCTTAGGTCACATCAATTCCTTCATAGGTGTCATCCTCATTCCTTTTGCATATTGTTCCTGGTGTCTCACTCTACCTCTGGTATCATTTTGGTGGCATTTTACTGTAGAAATCTGGAGAAAAATGACATTAAAGTCACCCATATAACACAATCCAGTTACAGTATGTTGACCTTTGACCTTAGGTCACATCAATTCCTTCATAGGTGTCATCCTCATTCCTTTTGCATATTGTTCCTGGTGTCTCACTCTACCTCTGGTATCATTTTGGTGGCATTTTACTGTAGAAATCTGGAGAAAAATGACATTAAAGTCACCCATATAACAAAACCCAGTTACAATATGCTGACCTTTGACCTTAGGTCACATCAATTCCTTCATAGGTGTCATCCTCATTCCTTTTGCATATTGTTCCTGACATCTCACTCTACCTCTGGTATCATTTTGGTGGCATTTTACTGTAGAAATCTGGAGAAAAATGACATTAAAGTCACCGATATAACAAAACCCAGTTACAATATGTTGACCTTTGACCTTAGGTCACATCAATTCCTTCATAGGTGTCATCCTCATTCCTTTTGCATATTGTTCCTGGTGTCTCACTCTACCTCTGGTATCATTTTGGTGGCATTTTACTGTAGAAATCTGGAGAAAAATCATTTTAAAGTCACCCCTATAACACAACCCAGTTACAGTATGCTGACCTTTGACCTTAGGTCACATCAATTCCTTCATAGGTGTCATCCTCATTCCTTTTGCATATTGTTCCTGACATCTCACTCTACCTCTGGTATCATTTTGGTGGCATTTTACTGTAGAAATCTGGAGAAAAATGACATTAAAGTCACCACTATAACAAAACCCAGTTACAATATGCTGACCTTTGACCTTAGGTCACATCAATTCCTTCATAGGTGTCATCCTCATTCCTTTTGCATATTGTTCCTGACATCTCACTCTACCTCTGGTATCATTTTGGTGGCATTTTACTGTAGAAATCTGGAGAAAAATCATTTTAAAGTCACCAATATAACACAACCCAGTTACAGGATGCTGACCTTTGACCTTAGGTCACATCAATTCCTTCATAGGTGTCATCCTCATTCCTTTTGCATATTGTTCCTGGTGTCTCACTCTACCTCTGGTATCATTTTGGTGGCATTTTACTGTAGAAATCTGGAGAAAAATGACATTAAAGTCACCCATATAACACAATCCAGTTACAGTATGTTGACCTTTGACCTTAGGTCACATCAATTCCTTCATAGGTGTCATCCTCATTCCTTTTGCATATTGTTCCTGACATCTCACTCTACCTCTGGTATCATTTTGGTGGCATTTTACTGTAGGAATCTGGAGAAAATGACATTAAAGTCACCCATATAACACAATCCAGTTACAGTATGTTGACCTTTGACCTTAGGTCACATCAATTCCTTCATAGGTGTCATCCTCATTCCTTTTGCATATTGTTCCTGGTGTCTCACTCTACCTCTGGTATCATTTTGGTGGCATTTTACTGTAGAAATCTGGAGAAAAATGACATTAAAGTCACCCCTATAACAAAACCCAGTTACAATATGCTGACCTTTGACCTTAGGTCACATCAATTCCTTCATAGGTGTCATCCTCATTCCTTTTGCATATTGTTCCTGGTGTCTCACTCTACCTCTGGTATCATTTTGGTGGCATTTTACTGTAGAAATCTGGAGAAAAATGACATTAAAGTCACCCCTATAACAAAACCCAGTTACAATATGCTGACCTTTGACCTTAGGTCACATCAATTCCTTCATAGGTGTCATCCTCATTCCTTTTGCATATTGTTCCTGACATCTCACTCTACCTCTGGTATCATTTTGGTGGCATTTTACTGTAGAAATCTGGAGAAAAATCATTTTAAAGTCACCCCTATAACAAAACCCAGTTACAATATGCTGACCTTTGACCTTAGGTCACATCAATTCCTTCATAGGTGTCATCCTCATTCCTTTTGCATATTGTTCCTGGTGTCTCACTCTACCTCTGGTATCATTTTGGTGGCATTTTACTGTAGAAATCTGGAGAAAAATCATTTTAAAGTCACCCCTATAACACAACCCAGTTACAGTATGCTGACCTTTGACCTTAGGTCACATCAATTCCTTCATAGGTGTCATCCTCATTCCTTTTGCATATTGTTCCTGACATCTCACTCTACCTCTGGTATCATTTTGGTGGCATTTTACTGTAGAAATCTGGAGAAAAATGACATTAAAGTCACCCCTATAACAAAACCCAGTTACAATATGCTGACCTTTGACCTTAGGTCACATCAATTCCTTCATAGGTGTCATCCTCATTCCTTTTGCATATTGTTCCTGGTGTCTCACTCTACCTCTGGTATCATTTTGGTGGCATTTTAATGTAGAAATTTGGAGAAAAATCATTTTAAAGTCACCAATATAACACAACCCAGTTACAGGATGCTGACCTTTGACCATAGGTCACATCAATTCCTTCATAGGTGTCATCCTCATTCCTTTTGCATATTGTTCCTGACATCTCACTCTACCTCTGGTATCATTTTGGTGGCATTTTACTGTAGAAATTTGGAGAAAAATGACATTAAAGTCACCCATATAACACAACACAGTTACAGTATGTTGACCTTTGACCTTAGGTCACATCAATTCCTTCATAGGTGTCATCCTCATTCCTTTTGCATATTGTTCCTGGTGTCTCACTCTACCTCTGGTATCATTTTGGTGGCATTTTACTGTAGAAATCTGGAGAAAAATCATTTTAAAGTCACCCCTATAACACAACCCAGTTACAGTATGCTGACCTTTGACCTTAGGTCACATCAATTCCTTCATAGGTGTCATCCTCATTCCTTTTGCATATTGTTCCTGACATCTCACTCTACCTCTGGTATCATTTTGGTGGCATTTTACTGTAGAAATCTGGAGAAAAATTACATTAAAGTCACCCCTATAACAAAACCCAGTTACAATATGCTGACCTTTGACCTTAGGTCACATCAATTCCTTCATAGGTGTCATCCTCATTCCTTTTGCATATTGTTCCTGACATCTCACTCTACCTCTGGTATCATTTTGGTGGCATTTTACTGTAGAAATCTGGAGAAAAATCATTTTAAAGTCACCAATATAACACAACCCAGTTACAGGATGCTGACCTTTGACCTTAGGTCACATCAATTCCTTCATAGGTGTCATCCTCATTCCTTTTGCATATTGTTCCTGGTGTCTCACTCTACCTCTGGTATCATTTTGGTGGCATTTTACTGTAGAAATCTGGAGAAAAATGACATTAAAGTCACCCATATAACACAATCCAGTTACAGTATGTTGACCTTTGACCTTAGGTCACATCAATTCCTTCATAGGTGTCATCCTCATTCCTTTTGCATATTGTTCCTGGTGTCTCACTCTACCTCTGGTATCATTTTGGTGGCATTTTACTGTAGAAATCTGGAGAAAAATGACATTAAAGTCACCCCTATAACAAAACCCAGTTACAATATGCTGACCTTTGACCTTAGGTCACATCAATTCCTTCATAGGTGTCATCCTCATTCCTTTTGCATATTGTTCCTGGTGTCTCACTCTACCTCTGGTATCATTTTGGTGGCATTTTACTGTAGAAATCTGGAGAAAAATGACATTAAAGTCACCCCTATAACAAAACCCAGTTACAATATGCTGACCTTTGACCTTAGGTCACATCAATTCCTTCATAGGTGTCATCCTCATTCCTTTTGCATATTGTTCCTGGTGTCTCACTCTACCTCTGGTATCATTTTGGTGGCATTTTACTGTAGAAATCTGGAGAAAAATCATTTTAAAGTCACCCCTATAACAAAACCCAGTTACAATATGCTGACCTTTGACCTTAGGTCACATCAATTCCTTCATAGGTGTCATCCTCATTCCTTTTGCATATTGTTCCTGGTGTCTCACTCTACCTCTGGTATCATTTTGGTGGCATTTTACTGTAGAAATCTGGAGAAAAATCATTTTAAAGTCACCCCTATAACACAACCCAGTTACAGTATGCTGACCTTTGACCTTAGGTCACATCAATTCCTTCATAGGTGTCATCCTCATTCCTTTTGCATATTGTTCCTGACATCTCACTCTACCTCTGGTATCATTTTGGTGGCATTTTACTGTAGAAATCTGGAGAAAAATGACATTAAAGTCACCCCTATAACAAAACCCAGTTACAATATGCTGACCTTTGACCTTAGGTCACATCAATTCCTTCATAGGTGTCATCCTCATTCCTTTTGCATATTGTTCCTGGTGTCTCACTCTACCTCTGGTATCATTTTGGTGGCATTTTAATGTAGAAATTTGGAGAAAAATCATTTTAAAGTCACCAATATAACACAACCCAGTTACAGGATGCTGACCTTTGACCATAGGTCACATCAATTCCTTCATAGGTGTCATCCTCATTCCTTTTGCATATTGTTCCTGACATCTCACTCTACCTCTGGTATCATTTTGGTGGCATTTTACTGTAGAAATTTGGAGAAAAATGACATTAAAGTCACCCATATAACACAACACAGTTACAGTATGTTGACCTTTGACCTTAGGTCACATCAATTCCTTCATAGGTGTCATCCTCATTCCTTTTGCATATTGTTCCTGGTGTCTCACTCTACCTCTGGTATCATTTTGGTGGCATTTTACTGTAGAAATCTGGAGAAAAATCATTTTAAAGTCACCCCTATAACACAACCCAGTTACAGTATGCTGACCTTTGACCTTAGGTCACATCAATTCCTTCATAGGTGTCATCCTCATTCCTTTTGCATATTGTTCCTGACATCTCACTCTACCTCTGGTATCATTTTGGTGGCATTTTACTGTAGAAATCTGGAGAAAAATTACATTAAAGTCACCCCTATAACAAAACCCAGTTACAATATGCTGACCTTTGACCTTAGGTCACATCAATTCCTTCATAGGTGTCATCCTCATTCCTTTTGCATGTTGTTCCTGGTGTCTCATTCTACCTCTGGTATCATTTTGGTGGCATTTTACTGTAGAAATTTGGAGAAAAATCATTTTAAATATCTCACCCATAACGACTCAATCCCACTCACTGTATGCTGACCTTTGACCTTAGGTCACATCAATTCCTTCATAGGTGTCATCCTCATTCCTTTTGCATATTGTTCCTGGTGTCTCATTCTACCTCTGGTATCATTTTGGTGGCATTTTACTGTAGAAATTTGGAGAAAAATCATTTTAAATATCTCACCCATAACGACTCAATCCCACTCACTGTATGCTGACCTTTGACCTTAGGTCACATCAATTCCTTCATAGGTGTCATCCTCATTCCTTTTGCATATTGTTCCTGGTGTCTCACTCTACCTCTGGTATCATTTTGGTGGCATTTTACTGTAGAAATTTGGAGAAAAATCATTTTAAAGTCACCAATATAACACAACCCAGTTACAGTATGCTGACCTTTGACCTTAGGTCACATCAATTCCTTCATAGGTGTCATCCTCATTCCTTTTGCATATTGTTCCTGACATCTCACTCTACCTCTGGTATCATTTTGGTGGCATTTTACTGTAGAAATTTGGAGAAAAATGACATTAAAGTCACCCATATAACACAACACAGTTACAGTATGTTGACCTTTGACCTTAGGTCACATCAATTCCTTCATAGGTGTCATCCTCATTCCTTTTGCATATTGTTCCTGGTGTCTCACTCTACCTCTGGTATCATTTTGGTGGCATTTTACTGTAGAAATCTGGAGAAAAATCATTTTAAAGTCACCCCTATAACACAACCCAGTTACAGTATGCTGACCTTTGACCTTAGGTCACATCAATTCCTTCATAGGTGTCATCCTCATTCCTTTTGCATATTGTTCCTGACATCTCACTCTACCTCTGGTATCATTTTGGTGGCATTTTACTGTAGAAATCTGGAGAAAAATTACATTAAAGTCACCCCTATAACAAAACCCAGTTACAATATGCTGACCTTTGACCTTAGGTCACATCAATTCCTTCATAGGTGTCATCCTCATTCCTTTTGCATGTTGTTCCTGACATCTCACTCTACCTCTGGTATCATTTTGGTGGCATTTTACTGTAGAAATTTGGAGAAAAATCATTTTAAAGTCACCAATATAACACAACCCAGTTACAGGATGCTGACCTTTGACCTTAGCTCACATCAATTCCTTCATAGGTGTCATCCTCATTCCTTTTGCATATTGTTCCTGGTGTCTCACTCTACCTCTGGTATCATTTTGGTGGCATTTTACTGTAGAAATCTGGAGAAAAATCATTTTAAAGTCACCCCTATAATACAACCCAGTTACAGGATGCTGACCTTTGACCTTAGGTCACATCAATTCCTTCATAGGTGTCATCCTCATTCCTTTTGCATATTGTTCCTGGTGTCTCACTCTACCTCTGGTATCATTTTGGTGGCATTTTACTGTAGAAATCTGGAGAAAAATGACATTAAAGTCACCCCTATAACAAAACCCAGTTACAGTATGCTGACCTTTGACCTTAGGTCACATCAATTCCTTCATAGTTGTCATCCTCATTTCTTTTGCATATTGTTCCTGACATCTCACTCTACCTCTGGTATCATTTTGGTGGCATTTTACCGTAGAAATTTGGAGAAAAATCATTTTAAAAATCTCACCCATAATGACTCAATCCCACTCACTGTATGCTGACCTTTGACCTTAGGTCACATCAATTCCTTCATAGGTGTCATCCTCATTCCTTTTGCATATTGTTCCTGGTGTCTCATTCTACCTCTGGTATCATTTTGGTGGCATTTTACTGTAGAAATCTGGAGAAAAATCATTAAAAAAATCTCACCCCTATAACACAACCCAGTTACAGAATGCTGACCTTTGACCTTAGGTCACATCAATTCCTTCATAGGTGTCATCCTCATTCCTTTTGCATATTGTTCCTGACATCTCACTCTACCTCTGGTATCATTTTGGTGGCATTTTACTGTAGAAATCTGGAGAAAAATCATTTTAAACATCTCACCCAAAATGACTCAATCCCACTCACTGTATGCTGACCTTTGACCTTAGGTCACATCAATTCCTTCATAGGTGTCATCCTCATTCCTTTTGCATATTGTTCCTGGTGTCTCACTCTACCTCTGGTATCATTTTGGTGGCATTTTACTGTAGAAATCTGGAAAAAAATGACATTAAAGTCACCCATATAACACAACCCAGTTACAGGATGCTGACCTTTGACCTTAGGTCACATCAATTCCTTCATAGGTGTCACCCTCATTCCTTTTGCATATTGTTCCTGGTGTCTCACTCTACCTCTGGTATCATTTTGGTGGCATTTTACTGTAGAAATTTGGAGAAAAATGACATTAAAGTCACCCATATAACACAACACAGTTACAGTATGTTGACCTTTGACCTTAGGTCACATCAATTCCTTCATAGGTGTCATCCTCATTCCTTTTGCATATTGTTCCTGGTGTCTCACTCTACCTCTGGTATCATTTTGGTGGCATTTTACTGTAGAAATCTGGAGAAAAATCATTTTAAAGTCACCCCTATAACACAACCCAGTTACAGTATGCTGACCTTTGACCTTAGGTCACATCAATTCCTTCATAGGTGTCATCCTCATTCCTTTTGCATATTGTTCCTGACATCTCACTCTACCTCTGGTATCATTTTGGTGGCATTTTACTGTAGAAATCTGGAGAAAAATTACATTAAAGTCACCCCTATAACAAAACCCAGTTACAATATGCTGACCTTTGACCTTAGGTCACATCAATTCCTTCATAGGTGTCATCCTCATTCCTTTTGCATATTGTTCCTGGTGTCTCACTCTACCTCTGGTATCATTTTGGTGGCATTTTACTGTAGAAATTTGGAGAAAAATCATTTTAAAATCTCACCCATAAACTCATTCCCACTCACTGTATGCTGACCTTTGACCTTAGGTCACATCAATTCCTTCATAGGTGTCATCCTCATTCC
Organism: Decapterus maruadsi; assembly: GCA_030347415.2. Lineage (NCBI taxonomy): Eukaryota > Metazoa > Chordata > Actinopteri > Carangiformes > Carangidae > Decapterus > Decapterus maruadsi. The sequence goes on from CM064890.1 coordinate 409,830, forward strand.
TTTTGCATATTGTTCCTGGTGTCTCATTCTACCTCTGGTATCATTTTGGTGGCATTTTACTGTAGAAATTTGGAGAAAAATCATTTTAAATATCTCACCCATAACGACTCAATCCCACTCACTGTATGCTGACCTTTGACCTTAGGTCACATCAATTCCTTCATAGGTGTCATCCTCATTCCTTTTGCATATTGTTCCTGGTGTCTCACTCTACCTCTGGTATCATTTTGGTGGCATTTTACTGTAGAAATTTGGAGAAAAATCATTTTAAAGTCACCAATATAACACAACCCAGTTACAGGATGCTGACCTTTGACCATAGGTCACATCAATTCCTTCATAGGTGTCATCCTCATTCCTTTTGCATATTGTTCCTGACATCTCACTCTACCTCTGGTATCATTTTGGTGGCATTTTACTGTAGAAATCTGGAGAAAAATGACATTAAAGTCACCCATATAACACAACCCAGTTACAGTATGTTGACCTTTGACCTTAGGTCACATCAATTCCTTCATAGGTGTCATCCTCATTCCTTTTGCATATTGTTCCTGGTGTCTCACTCTACCTCTGGTATCATTTTGGTGGCATTTTACTGTAGAAATCTGGAGAAAAATCATTTTAAAGTCACCCCTATAACACAACCCAGTTACAGTATGCTGACCTTTGACCTTAGGTCACATCAATTCCTTCATAGGTGTCATCCTCATTCCTTTTGCATATTGTTCCTGACATCTCACTCTACCTCTGGTATCATTTTGGTGGCATTTTACTGTAGAAATCTGGAGAAAAATGAAATTAAAGTCACCCCTATAACAAAACCCAGTTACAATATGCTGACCTTTGACCTTAGGTCACATCAATTCCTTCATAGGTGTCATCCTCATTCCTTTTGCATATTGTTCCTGACATCTCACTCTACCTCTGGTATCATTTTGGTGGCATTTTACTGTAGAAATCTGGAGAAAAATCATTTTAAAGTCACCCAATATAACAAAACCCAGTTACAGGATGCTGACCTTTGACCTTAGTCACATCAATTCCTTCATAGGTGTCATCCTCATTCCTTTTGCATATTGTTCCTGGTGTCTCACTCTACCTCTGGTATCATTTTGGTGGCATTTTACTGTAGAAATTTGGAGAAAAATCATTTTAAAAATCTCACCCCTATAACACAATCCCACTCACTGTATGCTGACCTTTGACCTTAGGTCACATCAATTCCTTCATAGGTGTCATCCTCATTCCTTTTGCATATTGTTCCTGGTGTCTCACTCTACCTCTGGTATCATTTTGGTGGCATTTTACTGTAGAAATTTGGAGAAAAATCATTTTAAATATCTCACCCATAACGACTCAATCCCACTCACTGTATGCTGACCTTTGACCTTAGGTCACATCAATTCCTTCATAGGTGTCATCCTCATTCCTTTTGCATATTGTTCCTGGTGTCTCACTCTACCTCTGGTATCATTTTGGTGGCATTTTACTGTAGAAATTTGGAGAAAAATCATTTTAAAGTCACCAATATAACACAACCCAGTTACAGGATGCTGACCTTTGACCATAGGTCACATCAATTCCTTCATAGGTGTCATCCTCATTCCTTTTGCATATTGTTCCTGACATCTCACTCTACCTCTGGTATCATTTTGGTGGCATTTTACTGTAGAAATTTGGAGAAAAATGACATTAAAGTCACCCATATAACACAACACAGTTACAGTATGTTGACCTTTGACCTTAGGTCACATCAATTCCTTCATAGGTGTCATCCTCATTCCTTTTGCATATTGTTCCTGGTGTCTCACTCTACCTCTGGTATCATTTTGGTGGCATTTTACTGTAGAAATCTGGAGAAAAATCATTTTAAAGTCACCCCTATAACACAACCCAGTTACAGTATGCTGACCTTTGACCTTAGGTCACATCAATTCCTTCATAGGTGTCATCCTCATTCCTTTTGCATATTGTTCCTGACATCTCACTCTACCTCTGGTATCATTTTGGTGGCATTTTACTGTAGAAATCTGGAGAAAAATTACATTAAAGTCACCCCTATAACAAAACCCAGTTACAATATGCTGACCTTTGACCTTAGGTCACATCAATTCCTTCATAGGTGTCATCCTCATTCCTTTTGCATATTGTTCCTGACATCTCACTCTACCTCTGGTATCATTTTGGTGGCATTTTACTGTAGAAATTTGGAGAAAAATCATTTTAAAGTCACCAATATAACACAACCCAGTTACAGGATGCTGACCTTTGACCTTAGGTCACATCAATTCCTTCATAGGTGTCATCCTCATTCCTTTTGCATATTGTTCCTGGTGTCTCACTCTACCTCTGGTATCATTTTGGTGGCATTTTACTGTAGAAATTTGGAGAAAAATCATTTTAAAAATCTCACCCATAATGACTCAATCCCACTCACTGTATGCTGACCTTTGACCTTAGGTCACATCAATTCCTTCATAGGTGTCATCCTCATTCCTTTTGCATATTGTTCCTGGTGTCTCACTCTACCTCTGGTATCATTTTGGTGGCATTTTACTGTAGAAATCTGGAGAAAAATCATTTTAAAGTCACCCCTATAATACAACCCAGTTACAGGATGCTGACCTTTGACCTTAGGTCACATCAATTCCTTCATAGGTGTCATCCTCATTCCTTTTGCATATTGTTCCTGGTGTCTCACTCTACCTCTGGTATCATTTTGGTGGCATTTTACTGTAGAAATCTGGAGAAAAATGACATTAAAGTCACCCATATAACAAAACCCAGTTACAGTATGCTGACCTTTGACCTTAGGTCACATCAATTCCTTCATAGGTGTCATCCTCATTCCTTTTGCATATTGTTCCTGACATCTCACTCTACCTCTGGTATCATTTTGGTGGCATTTTACTGTAGAAATTTGGAGAAAAATCATTTTAAAAATCTCACCCATAATGACTCAATCCCACTCACTGTATGCTGACCTTTGACCTTAGGTCACATCAATTCCTTCATAGGTGTCATCCTCATTCCTTTTGCATATTGTTCCTGGTGTCTCACTCTACCTCTGGTATCATTTTGGTGGCATTTTACTGTAGAAATCTGGAGAAAAATCATTAAAAAAATCTCACCCCTATAACACAACCCAGTTACAGAATGCTGACCTTTGACCTTAGGTCACATCAATTCCTTCATAGGTGTCATCCTCATTCCTTTTGCATATTGTTCCTGACATCTCACTCTACCTCTGGTATCATTTTGGTGGCATTTTACTGTAGAAATCTGGAGAAAAATCATTTTAAACATCTCACCCAAAATGACTCAATCCCACTCACTGTATGCTGACCTTTGACCTTAGGTCACATCAATTCCTTCATAGGTGTCATCCTCATCTCTTTTGCATATTGTTCCTGGTGTCTCACTCTACCTCTGGTATCATTTTGGTGGCATTTTACTGTAGAAATCTGGAAAAAAATGACATTAAAGTCACCCATATAACACAACCCAGTTACAGGATGCTGACCTTTGACCTTAGGTCACATCAATTCCTTCATAGGTGTCATCCTCATTCCTTTTGCATATTGTTCCTGGTGTCTCACTCTACCTCTGGTATCATTTTGGTGGCATTTTACTGTAGAAATCTGGAGAAAAATGACATTAAAGTCACCCATATAACACAATCCAGTTACAGTATGTTGACCTTTGACCTTAGGTCACATCAATTCCTTCATAGGTGTCATCCTCATTCCTTTTGCATATTGTTCCTGACATCTCACTCTACCTCTGGTATCATTTTGGTGGCATTTTACTGTAGAAATCTGGAGAAAAATGACATTAAAGTCACCCATATAACACAATCCAGTTACAGTATGTTGACCTTTGACCTTAGGTCACATCAATTCCTTCATAGGTGTCATCCTCATTCCTTTTGCATATTGTTCCTGGTGTCTCACTCTACCTCTGGTATCATTTTGGTGGCATTTTACTGTAGAAATCTGGAGAAAAATGACATTAAAGTCACCCATATAACACAACCCAGTTACAGTATATTGACCTTTGACCTTAGGTCACATCAATTCCTTCATAGGTGTCATCCTCATTCCTTTTGCATATTGTTCCTGGTGTCTCACTCTACCTCTGGTATCATTTTGGTGGCATTTTACTGTAGAAATCTGGAGAAAAATGACATTAAAGTCACCCCTATAACAAAACCCAGTTACAGTATGCTGACCTTTGACCTTAGGTCACATCAATTCCTTCATAGGTGTCATCCTCATTTCTTTTGCATATTGTTCCTGGGGTCTCACTCTACCTCTGGTATCATTTTGGTGGCATTTTACCGTAGAAATTTGGAGAAAAATCATTTTAAAAATCTCACCCATAATGACTCAATCCCACTCACTGTATGCTGACCTTTGACCTTAGGTCACATCAATTCCTTCATAGGTGTCATCCTCATTCCTTTTGCATATTGTTCCTGGTGTCTCACTCTACCTCTGGTATCATTTTGGTGGCATTTTACTGTAGAAATTTGGAGAAAAATCATTTTAAAGTCACCCCTATAACACAACCCAGTTACAGTATGCTGACCTTTGACCTTAGGTCACATCAATTCCTTCATAGGTGTCATCCTCATTCCTTTTGCATATTGTTCCTGACATCTCACTCTACCTCTGGTATCATTTTGGTGGCATTTTACTGTAGAAATCTGGAGAAAAATGACATTAAAGTCACCCATATAACACAATCCAGTTACAGTATGTTGACCTTTGACCTTAGGTCACATCAATTCCTTCATAGGTGTCATCCTCATTCCTTTTGCATATTGTTCCTGGTGTCTCACTCTACCTCTGGTATCATTTTGGTGGCATTTTACTGTAGAAATCTGGAGAAAAATGACATTAAAGTCACCCATATAACACAACCCAGTTACAGTATGCTGACCTTTGACCTTTGACCTTAGGTCACATCAATTCCTTCATAGGTGTCATCCTCATTCCTTTTGCATATTGTTCCTGGTGTCTCATTCTACCTCTGGTATCATTTTGGTGGCATTTTACTGTAGAAATCTGGAGAAAAATCATTAAAAAAATCTCACCCCTATAACACAACCCAGTTACAGAATGCTGACCTTTGACCTTAGGTCACATCAATTCCTTCATAGGTGTCATCCTCATTCCTTTTGCATATTGTTCCTGACATCTCACTCTACCTCTGGTATCATTTTGGTGGCATTTTACTGTAGAAATCTGGAGAAAAATCATTTTAAACATCTCACCCAAAATGACTCAATCCCACTCACTGTATGCTGACCTTTGACCTTAGGTCACATCAATTCCTTCATAGGTGTCATCCTCATCTCTTTTGCATATTGTTCCTGGTGTCTCACTCTACCTCTGGTATCATTTTGGTGGCATTTTACTGTAGAAATCTGGAAAAAAATGACATTAAAGTCACCCATATAACACAACCCAGTTACAGGATGCTGACCTTTGACCTTAGGTCACATCAATTCCTTCATAGGTGTCATCCTCATTCCTTTTGCATATTGTTCCTGGTGTCTCACTCTACCTCTGGTATCATTTTGGTGGCATTTTACTGTAGAAATCTGGAGAAAAATGACATTAAAGTCACCCCTATAACAAAACCCAGTTACAATATGCTGACCTTTGACCTTAGGTCACATCAATTCCTTCATAGGTGTCATCCTCATTCCTTTTGCATATTGTTCCTGGTGTCTCACTCTACCTCTGGTATCATTTTGGTGGCATTTTAATGTAGAAATTTGGAGAAAAATCATTTTAAAGTCACCAATATAACACAACCCAGTTACAGGATGCTGACCTTTGACCTTAGGTCACATCAATTCCTTCATAGGTGTCATCCTCATTCCTTTTGCATATTGTTCCTGACATCTCACTCTACCTCTGGTATCATTTTGGTGGCATTTTACTGTAGAAATTTGGAGAAAAATGACATTAAAGTCACCCATATAACACAACACAGTTACAGTATGTTGACCTTTGACCTTAGGTCACATCAATTCCTTCATAGGTGTCATCCTCATTCCTTTTGCATATTGTTCCTGGTGTCTCACTCTACCTCTGGTATCATTTTGGTGGCATTTTACTGTAGAAATCTGGAGAAAAATTACATTAAAGTCACCCCTATAACAAAACCCAGTTACATTATGCTGACCTTTGACCTTAGGTCACATCAATTCCTTCATAGGTGTCATCCTCATTCCTTTTGCATATTGTTCCTGACATCTCACTCTACCTCTGGTATCATTTTGGTGGCATTTTACTGTAGAAATCTGGAGAAAAATTACATTAAAGTCACCCCTATAACAAAACCCAGTTACAATATGCTGACCTTTGACCTTAGGTCACATCAATTCCTTCATAGGTGTCATCCTCATTCCTTTTGCATATTGTTCCTGACATCTCACTCTACCTCTGGTATCATTTTGGTGGCATTTTACTGTAGAAATCTGGAGAAAAATCATTTTAAAGTCACCCCTATAACACAACCCAGTTACAGTATGCTGACCTTTGACCTTAGGTCACATCAATTCCTTCATAGGTGTCATCCTCATTCCTTTTGCATATTGTTCCTGACATCTCACTCTACCTCTGGTATCATTTTGGTGGCATTTTACTGTAGAAATCTGGAGAAAAATAACCTTAAAGTCACCCCTATAACACAACCCAGTTACAGAATGCTGACCTTTGACCTTAGGTCACATCAATTCCTTCATAGGTGTCATCCTCATTCCTTTTGCATATTGTTCCTGGTGTCTCACTCTACCTCTGGTATCATTTTGGTGGCATTTTACTGTAGAAATTTGGAGAAAAATCATTTTAAAAATCTCACCCATAATGACTCAATCCCACTCACTGTATGCTGACCTTTGACCTTAGGTCACATCAATTCCTTCATAGGTGTCATCCTCATTCCTTTTGCATATTGTTCCTGGTGTCTCACTCTACCTCTGGTATCATTTTGGTGGCATTTTACTGTAGAAATCTGGAGAAAAATGACATTAAAGTCACCCATATAACACAACCCAGTTACAGTATATTGACCTTTGACCTTAGGTCACATCAATTCCTTCATAGTTGTCATCCTCATTTCTTTTGCATATTGTTCCTGACATCTCACTCTACCTCTGGTATCATTTTGGTGGCATTTTACTGTAGAAATCTGGAGAAAAATCATTTTAAAGTCACCCCTATAACACAACCCAGTTACAGTATGCTGACCTTTGACCTTAGGTCACATCAATTCCTTCATAGGTGTCATCCTCATTCCTTTTGCATATTGTTCCTGACATCTCACTCTACCTCTGGTATCATTTTGGTGGCATTTTACTGTAGAAATCTGGAGAAAAATTACATTAAAGTCACCACTATAACACAACCCAGTTACAGGATGCTGACCTTTGACCTTAGCTCACATCAATTCCTTCATAGGTGTCATCCTCATTCCTTTTGCATATTGTTCCTGGTGTCTCACTCTACCTCTGGTATCATTTTGGTGGCATTTTACTGTAGAAATTTGGAGAAAAATCATTTTAAATATCTCACCCATAATGACTCAATCCCACTCACTGTATGCTGACCTTTGACCTTAGGTCACATCAATTCCTTCATAGGTGTCATCCTCATTCCTTTTGCATATTGTTCCTGGTGTCTCACTCTACCTCTGGTATCATTTTGGTGGCATTTTACTGTAGAAATCTGGAGAAAAATGACATTAAAGTCACCCATATAACACAACCCAGTTACAGTATATTGACCTTTGACCTTAGGTCACATCAATTCCTTCATAGTTGTCATCCTCATTTCTTTTGCATATTGTTCCTGACATCTCACTCTACCTCTGGTATCATTTTGGTGGCATTTTACTGTAGAAATCTGGAGAAAAATCATTTTAAAGTCACCCCTATAATACAACCCAGTTACAGGATGCTGACCTTTGACCTTAGGTCACATCAATTCCTTCATAGGTGTCATCCTCATTCCTTTTGCATATTGTTCCTGGTGTCTCACTCTACCTCTGGTATCATTTTGGTGGCATTTTACTGTAGAAATCTGGAGAAAAATGACATTAAAGTCACCCATATAACACAACCCAGTTACAGTATATTGACCTTTGACCTTAGGTCACATCAATTCCTTCATAGTTGTCATCCTCATTTCTTTTGCATATTGTTCCTGACATCTCACTCTACCTCTGGTATCATTTTGGTGGCATTTTACCGTAGAAATTTGGAGAAAAATCATTTTAAAAATCTCACCCATAATGACTCAATCCCACTCACTGTATGCTGACCTTTGACCTTAGGTCACATCAATTCCTTCATAGGTGTCATCCTCATTCCTTTTGCATATTGTTCCTGGTGTCTCATTCTACCTCTGGTATCATTTTGGTGGCATTTTACTGTAGAAATCTGGAGAAAAATCATTAAAAAAATCTCACCCCTATAACACAACCCAGTTACAGAATGCTGACCTTTGACCTTAGGTCACATCAATTCCTTCATAGGTGTCATCCTCATCTCTTTTGCATATTGTTCCTGGTGTCTCACTCTACCTCTGGTATCATTTTGGTGGCATTTTACTGTAGAAATCTGGAAAAAAATGACATTAAAGTCACCCATATAACACAACCCAGTTACAGGATGCTGACCTTTGACCTTAGGTCACATCAATTCCTTCATAGGTGTCACCCTCATTCCTTTTGCATATTGTTCCTGGTGTCTCACTCTACCTCTGGTATCATTTTGGTGGCATTTTACTGTAGAAATTTGGAGAAAAATCATTTTAACGTCACCCCTATAACACAACCCACTCACTGTATGCTGACCTTTGACCTTAGGTCACATCAATTCCTTCATAGGTGTCATCCTCATTCCTTTTGCATATTGTTCCTGGTGTCTCACTCTACCTCTGGTATCATTTTGGTGGCATTTTACTGTAGAAATCTGGAGAAAAATGACATTAAAGTCACCCATATAACACAATCCAGTTACAGTATGTTGACCTTTGACCTTAGGTCACATCAATTCCTTCATAGGTGTCATCCTCATTCCTTTTGCATATTGTTCCTGACATCTCACTCTACCTCTGGTATCATTTTGGTGGCATTTTACTGTAGAAATCTGGAGAAAAATCATTTTAAAAAATCTCACCCATAATGACTCAATCCCACTCACTGTATGGTGACCTTTGACCTTATGTCACATCAATTCCTTCATAGTTGTCATCCTCATTCCTTTTGCATATTGTTCCTGGTGTCTCACTCTACCTCTGGTATCATTTTGGTGGCATTTTACTGTAGAAATCTGGAGAAAAATCATTTTGAAGTCACCCTTATATCAAAACCCAGTTACAGTATGGTGACCTTTGACCTTAGGTCACATCAATTCCTTCATAGGTGTCATCCTCATTCCTTTTGCATATTGTTCCTGACATCTCACTCTACCTCTGGTATCATTTTGGTGGCATTTTACTGTAGAAATCTGGAGAAAAATCATTTTGAAGTCACCCTTATATCAAAACCCAGTTACAGTATGCTGACCTTTGACCTTAGCTCACATCAATTCCTTCATAGGTGTCACCCTCATTCCTTTTGCATATTGTTCCTGGTGTCTCACTCTACCTCTGGTATCATTTTGGTGGCATTTTACTGTAGAAATCTGGAGAAAAATCATTTTAAAAAATCTCACCCATAATGACTCAATCCCACTCACTGTATGCTGACCTTTGACCTTAGGTCACATCAATTCCTTCATAGGTGTCATCCTCATTCCTTTTGCATATTGTTCCTGACATCTCACTCTACCTCTGGTATCATTTTGGTGGCATTTTACTGTAGAAATCTGGAGAAAAATCATTTTGAAGTCACCCTTATATCAAAACCCAGTTACAGTATGCTGACCTTTGACCTTAGCTCACATCAATTCCTTCATAGGTGTCACCCTCATTCCTTTTGCATATTGTTCCTGGTGTCTCACTTTACCTCTGGTATCATTTTGGTGGCATTTTACTGTAGAAATCTGGAGAAAAATCATTTTAAAATCACCCCTATAACACAACCCAGTTACAGTACATAGCATAACATAACATAGCCTACTTTCGGGTCCTGAAACGTTTGTAATTTCTCTGGAAAAGGTCGCTAGATTTGTCGCTGCTCGCTTTTTACAAACAAAGTCGCCAAGACTGTTTGGAAAGTCACTAAGTTGGCAACACTGCTCTGCTTCTCTCTCTCTTCACGCTCTGCGCCGTGGGGTTCGTTTACATTCAGCACCAGGTTTGACCGGAGCGGAGCTCCACTGAGCCCCGCCCCCGCGGGCACACGAGCAACATGGGAGTAGAAATCAAATGCACTCCTCCTGCTGCGGTCGAGTTGAAAACAGTGACACTGAGCTTCAAACCGTACACTGAGTTTCAACCAAGATTCCAGCGCAGCGGCGGCGGCCGCCTCTAAATTCATGCAGAATAAAACCTGTTTTTAGACAAGATTGAGACCCCCCCTCAGATTTTGCTTTTGAGTCTTTCAGGGGGGTCGAGGGGTTAATCGGGGGGGTCCGACCCCCCCAAACCCCCCCGTATTTCGCACACTGTGTGTGTGTGTGTGTGTGTGTGTATTAGCCCGTAGGGAGACACAGGTAAAAATGAATGGACATGTCAAGTGAGCTGACAGACAGAGTGTGTGTGTGTGTTTGTGTGTGTGTGTGTGTGTCTGTTTGTGTGTGTGTAGGTGGTGTATCCCAGGATTAGCCTGAGGCGGGTTGTGTTGTGTTGTGTTGTTGTTGTGTTGTGTTGTTGTGTTGTGTTGTTGTGTTGGGTTGTGTGTGTCCGCTGAGGCCGGTGGAGGTTCAGCAGCAGAGGAAGAGCTTACTGTCGGTTTAACACACACACACACACACACACACACACACACACACACACACACACACACACACACACACACACACCTGGGTCACTATCTCAGCTGCAACAGTGTGTGTGTGTGTGTGAATGCCTGTGTTTATATGCCAAGTGTGTGTGTGTGTGTGTGTGTGTGTGTGTGAGTGTTGGGTGATGGAAGCTACTTGTCACCTCCAACCCATTTGGGAGCTGGAGCTCAGCCAGAGGGTTTAATCTGAGAGGAGAGAGGGGGAGGAGGAGGGGGGGGGAGGAGGGGGAGGGGGGGGGAGGGGGAGGGGGGTAGTGATGGACAGAGGAACAGAGCAGGATTCCTCCGTCTCAGGGTGAAAGTGATGTGAGTGTTTGCAGGAGGAGGAGACGGAGCTGCAGCTGCAGCAGCGCAACACACAACACTAGGAGAATAATGATAATAATAATACAGTTTTTCTCAATTGCTTTGGTGCTATTCTCAGATCAGAATGAAGGTTCTCATAACTATTAGTTCAACCTCCACAACATGTAGTCATTTGTGCACATCATGGTAGCAGTTTCTCCTTCCTCTGAACAAATTGCAAATGCTTTTGGACATGTGTCAGTTGCTTTAATACAATTCTCTGCTGTTTTATAACATTATCATTTGCTTCTGTCATATCAGTCAAAATGAACTGTACTTTTCAACACTGAATAGTCTTTCCCTAAAAAACTAATAGTCCTCATTTCATTGCTTCAGTCATCACATACAAAATTGTTGAACTAGTTTTCAAAATCTGTCAAACTCATTGTAACTGTTGGGAGAAGCACCGTATTCAAACATTTCAGGGAGAATAGGTGTGTCTAGTATTGGACAGTAATTCAGCACTAAACAATCTCCACTGCTCATTGTGTCAGGTTTTACTGTCAGATACAGTGGGAAAGAATTTTTTACATTTACTGTACATTTAGACTTTCGGCTTCACTAGAGACCAGATTTACGTAAAGTTACTCAAAGGCTGGTTCTTATGTCTGTTGTAGATGACTGTAGTGTATTTTTCTATTGCACGATGCTGTGAACAAATCAGAATTGCAATGAGCATACGCAGTAAAAATGTGAAACATACATATTCAGTATTACAGTAGTTACTCCACTACAGTAGGCTAATGTGTAACCTTACTGTGGCTGTACATAGTGTATAGTGCTGTCTTGAACATTTTCAGGTAGTATCATCACTTTTTGCATTGAAAAACACATAGAGAATAAAGTGTCATAATGAAAACATGACAAAGCCATTTGACTATCATGCTCATATACGATGGTGTCAGGACTTCTCATTTTGACGACACTGACAGTTTCACTGACACAAGTATTTGCTTTTGAGGGATGGACGATCCATTTTGAGCAAGTGACGCACTTTTGCAGGTTGTCCACTAGGTTTTGCAGTTTGCAACAATTGTTTTGAGAAATGCACTAATTGTTGTGCAAATGTTACAGAGTGAGGTGAGAATAGCACCAAAGAGATTGAGAAAAACTGTAATTGGTAATTACATGACAGTGTGAAAAAATAGCCAAAAAATAACAATTAATTGCGTCTTAATGTCTAGAAATAACGGTCACTTCATGGTCATCATAGATGGACGGACAGACAGACAGACAGATAGATAGATAGATAGATAGATAGATAGATAGATAGATAGATAGATAGATAGATAGATAGATAGATAGATAGATAGATAGATAGATAGAATGATAGATAGAATGATAGATAGAATGATAGATAG
>CM064890.1:425000-452500 GCA_030347415.2 Decapterus maruadsi
GAGACGGGACGGGAGGAAGAGGGAGGAAGAGGGAGGAAGAGGGAGGACGGCCCGGAGCAAAGTGTGTGTGTATGTGTGTGTGTTTATGGAGTAAAATCAGAGTTTATATTGACACGGACACACAAACACAAACACAGATGTGTGGTGTTGTGTCACCGTGGTTTCCAGACGCTGCTGTTTAGTCGGGGGCGACGACGGATACAAAGAAACTAAAGATCCTGCAGCAAACACAAGGAATCCAATTACAGGAGTGTGTAGCTGGAACAGCCGTGTGTGTGTGTGTGTGTGTGTGTGTGTGTGTGTGTGTGTGTGTGTGTGTGTGTGTGTGTGTGTGTGTGTACACCTCATTATGTTTTCATCTCTGTGCGGACCACTGACCTTAAACTCTACATCTTCACTTTAAACAAACGCGGCGCTGATGTGTGAGTGTTGCAGGCGAAGCGTCACAGTTTACACACGGCTCGTTTCTATTGGTCCAGAAAATACACACGGGTTTACACACACACACACGCACACACACCGGCCTGATGGGGGCGCCATGACAGGAGTCAGGAGAACAACCAGCCGTGGACCGGAGGAAAACTGAAACAAACTCTGTCAAAGCTTTGTCATGTGTTATAGTTGGCCGTAGGGTTATGCACATGTGTTGGCCGTAGGGTTATGCACATGTGTTGGCTGTAGGGTTATGCACATGTGTTGGCCGTAGGGTTATGCACATGTGTTGGTCGTAGGGTTATGCACATGTATTGGTCGTAGGGTTATGCACATGTATTGGTCGTAGGGTTATGCACATGTGTTGGTCGTAGGGTTATGCACATGTGTTGGCCGTAGGGTTATGCACATGTGTTGGCCGTAGGGTTATGCACATGTGTTGGCTGTAGGGTTATGCACATGTGTTGGTCGTAGGGTTATGCACATGTGTTGGCCGTAGGGTTATGCACATGTGTTGGCTGTAGGGTTATGCACATGTGTTGGCCGTAGGGTCATGCACATGTATTGGCCGTACGGTCATGCACATGTGTTGGCTGTAAGGTTTTGCACATGTATTGGCTGTAGGGTTATGCACATGTATTTGCTGTAGGGTTATGCACATGTATTGGCTGTAAGGTTTTGCACAAGTATTGGCTGTAAGGTTTTGCACATGTATTGGCTGTAAGGTTTTGCACATGTATTGGCCGTAGGGTTATGCACATGTGTTGGCCGTAGGGTTATGCACATGTGTTGGCCGTAGGGTTATGCACATGTATTGACGGTAGGGTTATGCACATGTGTTGACGGTAGGGTTATGCACATGTATTGACGGTAGGGTTATGCACATGTGTTGGCCGTAGGGTTATGCACATGTATTGGCTGTAAGGTTTTGCACATGTATTGGCTGTAAGGTTTTGCACATGTATTGGCCGTAGGGTTATGCACATGTATTGGCTGTAAGGTTTTGCACATGTATTGGCTGTAGGGTTATGCACATGTATTTGCTGTAGGGTTATGCACATGTATTGGCTGTAAGGTTTTGCACATGTATTGGCTGTAAGGTTTTGCACATGTATTGGCTGTAAGGTTTTGCACATGTATTGGCCGTAGGGTTATGCACATGTGTTGGCCGTAGGGTTATGCACATGTGTTGGCCGTAGGGTTATGCACATGTATTGACGGTAGGGTTATGCACATGTGTTGACGGTAGGGTTATGCACATGTATTGACGGTAGGGTTATGCACATGTGTTGGCCGTAGGGTTATGCACATGTATTGGCTGTAAGGTTTTGCACATGTATTGGCTGTAAGGTTTTGCACATGTATTGGCTGTAAGGTTTTGCACATGTATTGGCTGTAAGGTTTTGCACATGTATTGGCTGTAGGGTTATGCACATGTGTTGGTCGTAGGGTTATGCACATGTATTGGTCGTAGGGTTATGCACATGTGTTGGCCGTAGGGTTATGCACATGTGTTGGCTGTAGGGTTATGCACATGTGTTGGTCGTAGGGTTTTGCACATGTATTGGTCGTAGGGTTATGCACACGTATTGGCTGTAAGGTTATGCACATGTATTGGCTGTAAGGTTTTGCACATGTATTGGCTGTAAGGTTTTGCACATGTATTGGCTGTAGGGTTATGCACATGTGTTGGCTGTAGGGTTATGCACATGTATTGGCCGTAGAGTTATGCACATGTATTGGCTGTAGGGTTATGCACATGTGTTGGCTGTAAGGTTTTGCACATGTATTGGCTGTAGGGTTATGCACATGTATTGGCTGTAGGGTTATGCACATGTATTGGCCGTAGAGTTATGCACATGTATTGGCTGTAGGGTTATGCACATGTGTTGGTCGTAGGGTTATGCACATGTGTTGGCCGTAGGGTTATGCACATGTATTGACGGTAGGGCTATGCACTTGTGTTGGTCGTAGGGTTATGCACATGTATTGGTCGTAGGGTTATGCACATGTGTTGGCTGTAGGGTTATGCACATGTGTTGGCTGTAGGGTTATGCACATGTGTTGGCTGTAGGGTTATGCACATGTGTTGGCCGTAGGGTTGTGCACATGTGTTGGTCGTAGGGTTATGCACATGTGTTGGCCGAAGGGTTATGCACATGTGTTAGCCGTAGGGTTATGCACATGTATTGGCCGTAGGGTTATGCACATGTGTTGGCCGTAGGGTTATGCACATGTGTTGACGGTAGGGTTATGCACATGTATTGGCCGTAGGGTTATGCACATGTATTGGCCGTAGGGTTATGCACATGTATTGGCCGTAGGGTTATGCACATGTATTGGCCGTAGGGTTATGCACATGTATTGGTCGTAGGGTTATGCACATGTATTGGCCATAGGGTTATGCACATGTGTTGGCCACAGGGTTATGCACATGTGTTGGTCGTAGGGTTATGCACATGTGTTGGCCATAGGGTTATGCACATGTGTTGGTCGTAGGGTTATGCACATGTGTTGGTCGTAGGGTTATGCACATTTGTTGGTCGTAGGGTTATGCACATGTGTTGGTCGTAGGGTTATGCACATGTGTTGGTCGTAGGGTTATGCACATTTGTTGGTCGTAGGGTTATGCACATGTGTTGGCCGTAGGGTTATGCACATGTATTGGCTGTAAGGTTTTGCACATGTATTGGCTGTAAGGTTTTGCACATGTATTGGCTGTAAGGTTTTGCACATGTATTGGCTGTAAGGTTTTGCACATGTATTGGCTGTAGGGTTATGCACATGTGTTGGTCGTAGGGTTATGCACATGTATTGGTCGTAGGGTTATGCACATGTGTTGGCCGTAGGGTTATGCACATGTGTTGGCTGTAGGGTTATGCACATGTGTTGGTCGTAGGGTTTTGCACATGTATTGGTCGTAGGGTTATGCACATGTATTGGCTGTAAGGTTATGCACATGTATTGGCTGTAAGGTTTTGCACATGTATTGGCTGTAAGGTTTTGCACATGTATTGGCTGTAGGGTTATGCACATGTGTTGGCTGTAGGGTTATGCACATGTATTGGCCGTAGAGTTATGCACATGTATTGGCTGTAGGGTTATGCACATGTGTTGGCTGTAAGGTTTTGCACATGTATTGGCTGTAGGGTTATGCACATGTATTGGCTGTAGGGTTATGCACATGTATTGGCCGTAGAGTTATGCACATGTATTGGCTGTAGGGTTATGCACATGTGTTGGTCGTAGGGTTATGCACATGTGTTGGCCGTAGGGTTATGCACATGTATTGACGGTAGGGTTATGCACTTGTGTTGGTCGTAGGGTTATGCACATGTATTGGTCGTAGGGTTATGCACATGTGTTGGCTGTAGGGTTATGCACATGTGTTGGCTGTAGGGTTATGCACATGTGTTGGCTGTAGGGTTATGCACATGTGTTGGCCGTAGGGTTGTGCACATGTGTTGGTCGTAGGGTTATGCACATGTGTTGGCCGAAGGGTTATGCACATGTGTTGGCCGTAGGGTTATGCACATGTATTGGCCGTAGGGTTATGCACATGTGTTGGCCGTAGGGTTATGCACATGTGTTGACGGTAGGGTTATGCACATGTATTGGCCGTAGGGTTATGCACATGTGTTGGCCGTAGGGTTATGCACATGTATTGACGGTAGGGTTATGCACATGTATTGGCCGTAGGGTTATGCACATGTGTTGGTCGTAGGGTTATGCACATGTATTTCGTAGGGTTATGCACATGTGTTGGGAGTTTGCACACGTGTTGGCCGTAGGGTTATGCACATGTATTGGCCGTAGGGTTATGCACATGTATTGGTCGTAGGGTTATGCACATGTATTGGCCATAGGGTTATGCACATGTGTTGGCCATAGGGTTATGCACATGTGTTGGTCGTAGGGTTATGCACATGTGTTGGCCATAGGGTTATGCACATGTGTTGGTCGTAGGGTTATGCACATGTGTTGGTCGTAGGGTTATGCACATTTGTTGGTCGTAGGGTTATGCACATGTGTTGGTCGTAGGGTTATGCACATGTGTTGGTCGTAGGGTTATGCACATTTGTTGGTCGTAGGGTTATGCACATGTGTTGGCCGTAGGGTTATGCACATGTATTGACGGTAGGGACCACGGACTCAGTCCCAGTTCGTCTCAGCTCGCCTCCTGTTGTCAGAGACACAGAGACACAGAGACACAGCGACGAGGACGGAGCCGGAGGAACGTCTCACTTCAGACTGACACTTCAGCGAGGGCGAGCGAGGTAGAGAGACAGGAAGAGGGTGTGTGTAGTGTGTAGTGATTGTGTAGTGTGTGTATTGAGGGGGGGGGGGGCTTTTAAAGTAGTATCCTTAGGTGAAGAACAGAGTTAAGTGTTCCCTCGCAGTCTTCAGTGTGGAAATGAATGGTTGACTCTCCTTGAAAAACCGAGTTGCTATGACAACTGGCCCTTTTCTCCATTTCTCTTTAACCACCTCCCATCACACACACACACACACACACACACACACAGGGCCGTGGAGGCAGGTCGACACAGCTCTGAGTCTCAGGTTGACGGTTCAATTCCCAGAGTCAGAGGCTTTTACACTGAATACTGAAAACACACTAAATATAATAATACTGTAATAATAGTATTAGTAATATTATGAACCATCTTCTTTAACCGTCACAGCTACACAAATATATATGTTCTTTTTCATTTGTGCCTTTGTTTCTATAAATGTTGTGATATTTTAAACTGTGTTGTGTATCTTTGTGAATTATGCATGGCTTGTGTTATTGTTATTATTATGATTGTGTGTTTTTGTCGCTCTGAGCAGCTGCTGCATCACTTTCTGTGACACATCCTGCTCCGTTTACACAAAGTTACACAGTTCAGATCATAAAACCAGTGGATTTCAACCTCAGGAGTCTGAAAACTACACTATTTGTTTGTCAGTTCTCACGTTTTAGGACCGGAGGGCGAGTTAGACGTTAAAGAGGCTCCAGAAAGTCATATTTACAGAATATTTCAACCTTCAGGAACCAGGTCTGGTTTAATAATAATAATAAAAACCTTTTATATCTGAACAATAAAGACAATGAGGCAGAAACACAGCAACTGGTGCAGGTCCTGGTTCAGGTCCTGGTTCAGGTCCTGGTGCAGGTCCTGGTTCAGATCCTGGTTCAGGTCCTGGTTCAGGTCCTGGTTCAGGTCCTGGTGCAGGTCCTGGTTCAGGTCCTGGTTCAGGTCCTGGTGCAGGTCCTGGTTCAGATCCTGGTTCAGGTCCTGGTTCAGGTCCTGGTTCAGGTCCTGGTTCAGGTCCTGGTTCAGGTCCTGGTTCAGGTCCTGGTGCAGGTCCTGGTTCAGGTCCTGGTGCAGGTCCTGGTTCAGGTCCTGGTTCAGGTCCTGGTTCAGGTCCTGGTTCAGGTCCTGGTGCAGGTCCTGGTTCAGGTCCTGGTGCAGGTCCTGGTTCAGGTCCTGGTCTCGTCAGATTCCTCTAGTTTATTTATTTTCTGTTACATAACGAGACATAAATGTATTTATCTCCATAAATAGCAGCAGATTAAACAAGGTGAGACCATTTCTCCTGAAGCCTTATGTAACCGTGTGTGTGTGTGTGTGTGTGTGTGTGTGTGTGTGTGTGTGTGTGTGTGTGTGTGTGTGTGGTCTGACAGGTCGGCGTTAATGAGCTGAGAGAGCGAAGCCGCATCAATGGAATCGATAGCAGAATTAACACATTGACATGTTGGACTCATTTGCTTTCTGACATTTCCCTCCGAGCAATTAAGCAGCAGATCTGCAGCTCTGATCTCATTAATGCAGCGCCGCCGCCGCCGCCGCTCAGCTCGCCGCTCAGCTCGACGCTCAGCCCGCCACTCTCAGGCCGCCGTATGCACGGGACGAGGCAGCAACACTCCACCGTCTCTCTGTCTGAGGCTCGGACCAGGACGCAGCAGCAGCATCTCCCAGCATGCACTGCAGGTAGAGGTTATAGGAAAGGGACAGTAGGACTGATTGAGGAGCAGGAGGAAGAGGAAGGAGGAAGAGGAGGAGGAGGAGGAGGAGGAAGGAGGAAGAGGAGGAGGAGGAGGAGGAGGAAGGAGGAGGAGGAGGAGGAGGAGGAGGAAGAGGAAGGAGGAAGAGGAGGAGGAGGAGGAGGAGGAGGAGGAAGAGGAGGAGGAGGAGGAAGAGGAGGAGGAGGAGGAGGAAGAGGAAGAGGAAGAGGAGGAGGAGGAGGAAGGAGGAGGAGGAGGAGGAGGGAGGAAGAGGAGGAGGAGGAGGAGGAAGGAGGATGAGGAGGAGGAGGAGGAGGAGGAAGGAGGAAGAGGAGGAGGAGGAGGAAGGAGGAAGGAGGAAGAGGAGGAGGAGGAGGAGGAGGAGGAAGGAGGAAGGAGGAAGAGGAGGAGGAGGAGGAAGGAGGAAGAGGAGGAGGAAGAGGAAGAGGAAGGAGGAAGAGGAGGAGGAGGAGGAGGAGAGGAGGAAGAGGAGGAGGAGGAGGAAGGAGGAAGAGGAGGAGGAAGAGGAAGGAGGAAGAGGAGGAGGAGGAGGAGGAGGAAGGAGGAAGAGGAGGAGGAGGAGGAAGAGGAAGAGGAAGAGGAGGAGGAGGAGGAGGAGGAAGGAGGAAGAGGAGGAGGAGGAGGAAGAGGAGGAGGAGGAGGAGGAGGAGGAAGAGGAGGAAGAGGAGGAAGGAGGAAGAGGAGGAGGAGGAGGAAGAGGAAGGAGGAAGAGGAGGAGGAGGAGGAGGAGGAAGGAGGAGGAGGAGGAGGAAGGAGGAAGAGGAGGAGGAGGAGGAGGAGGAAGGAGGAAGAGGAGGAGGAGGAGGAGGAGGAAGGAGGAAGAGGAGGAGGAGGAGGAAGAGGAAGAGGAAGAGGAAGAGAGCTCCAGCTCCAGCTCCAGTCTGGGCTGGCGGTCTGGACGCGGCCTAGGATCATTGGACGGTTGGAGACGCCTCCCCCCCCCCCTCCGTCTGCTGCTGGCATCAGCCCTGGACTGTGTGTGTGGCGCAGGTGGTCCAACCACCTTGTCCCTGTCACAGCGGGCTCTCCTGGGGGGGGGGGGGGGGGGCTGAGGGCTTGTTGGGAGGCAGCCTGAAGGCTTCTGCAGCCCCCGGAGAGAGAGAGAGCTGACACGGGGCTGAGCCAGGAAGGTCTGGCTCCGCCCCCCCCCCCCCCCTCCATCAATCAGTTTCTTCATCTCTCTGTCCACTCATCCTCTCGTCCACATGGCCCAGCACCGCTCTCCCTCTGTCTCTCTGTTCCAGCGCGGCCGGTGGCAGCGGCGGCGGCGGTGGCGGCGGCGGCGGCGTCTGTCTCGGTGCCACTTGGAAACGCTGCTGCGACACGGTTTGAGGCTGGGCAAACATTTAACTAAATGTATCCCATTCCAAATCTGGGATTACATCCTGCTGTTTCAATATTTGGACGCCGCTGAGCAGCCGCGGCCTCGGAGACGACGGGTCAAGTTGGACAAACAAACCCGTCCATCTAAAGAGGAAGCAGAGGCCAGACGCTGCCACGGCAACCCAGAGAGGAGGAGGAGGAGGAGGAGGAGGAAGGCCACGGGTCAACAGCCAACAGTCCATTCATTACATTTCAATTAATCCAGTTCTCTGTGAAGGTGTTGGACGATACAACGTGTTCACAGGGCGGCCATTTTCCTCTGATGTCACCGTTGTTGCTGCTGTGAGGTCACACATTAGAGATGATGTAGAGTGGTTGTTATGCCCAGTAGCCACACGTGTCTGGAATGTAGATCCGGCTGCAAATCCCATAATGAGCCTCCGTAGCGTAGCTCTGAGCAGCTCACGGCTCTGCTCTGCCCATCTCAAAACAACATGCACCGGTAATTAAAGGTAACGAACCTACTGCTATGACTATAGGGATTATGGTGATGGGACAGGTTGACTAAATGTTGAACTGTCCCTTTAAATGAGCATTGCTGTAGCTGCTTGTCACTCGGTTTATGTCATAGTTTAACTTTGCTTCCCTCGCATTAGTTTACAGCGTCTCCAAGGATGGAGCCAACTGCAGATGTTTCCAGATGTCGTCATGGAGACAGGGTGACTTATTCCATAATAACCAGAGCAGGGCTTTCAAACACCTCCGACCCCCCAGGGATGTCCTGGAGTCTCCTGGGCCATAACAAGGTGAAGGCTTTCTGCTCATTAGCTCCTGCAGCCGACAGCGGCAGCCGGATGTTCAGCAGCTGGATGGAGAGGCGTTCAGGGTCACTCAGGAAAACACTGTTCTACTTGTTTCATTTAATCAGATGTTTGGTCCCTTTTCTACTATTTTTGTAGCAGCTCCTTTGTGCCATGTTCAACAGTTGTTACGTGTGTTAAATCATTAGCTCATTATTAAAACCCTGTGATTTCTTTGTAGTCGGGTGCATTTATGAAAAAAAAGCACCTAATCGTAAAAAAATTCTAACAAAAGGTTTCTCAGTTGTTTTTTATAGTATTAGATCCTTAATAACAAACTAAAAGTTTACCACAGTTTGACACTAGAAAGGATGTTTGGTCAGAGAGTCCTGAAAACATGAGGAAATGTGATTTATTTCTGACTATTTTTTTCACAAAGTGATAAAAAAGATATCCAGCTCAGTGAGACCTTGTTCAAAATAAAACAAGACTTTTTGCTTTATCCATTACATTTTTGATTAAATCAATTTAGCTCATTATTAATTAGTTATTGCCTCATTTCATATTTAAACATAACATTTGACAAAACTTGTAATACAAAAAATATTAGTCTTAATGTAAGTGATAAACTTGTGAAGTTTCATGGTGATACCTGTTAGTTAAAATGTTTACCCTATTCACCTGGAGCGTCTCTCTGGGCTTCAACCCATTACATTGACATTAGGACGCCATCCTGAAAATGACACCTTTCTAGTGTCAAACTGTGGTCAACTTTTAGTTTGTTATTGCTAAAAAACCTGGGAAAGAGTGAATTTAAACAAAGTAAATCCTTTTCCAACATGTCCCCTGCTCCAGAGTGAATTTAAACAAAGCTACATGACAGGTTACAGGAGCAGCAGAACAAAGCAAACAGACCATAGTCATGAATAAATGAGCTGGGCTTAAAGCCTGAGTCGACTCCTGGATGACGAGCCGCTTCATCTCTTTAGATTAAATTCCATCACACGGACACTTTGCCTGTTTTTCCTTAAGTGGTTTCCATTAAAATAAGAGTTGAACACTTGAGGAGGTATTAGCTCAGGAGATGAACGTGTTCTGTCTGTTTCCTCCGTTTGTCGCCTTGATGCCAAACTGAGACCAGAGGAGAGAAGAGACGGCGCTGCTGACGCTCTGTCTGTGTTTAGCATCAGACTGGAGCGGTGGAGATGAACGATCAGTGAGATGAGGCCGTTTATTAGTGGAGCAGCTTCAGAGAGTCACGGCTCTGTTGGGAACGCTGCAGCAGCTCCATCCCATTTGCAGCGTTCCCACCGTGTGCGCCGCAGTCGGTCTCCGATTGGCAGAAATACGGAACCATCACGCATCGATCCACGTCGGTTACATCGCCCAGAAATATCGATCATTTCAAAATAAAACACAAACTTTCCGATAGTAAATCCTAAAGCTCGCAGGAAGTCATGGATGGAAAAATATTAATCATAGAAGCGGAAAACTGTCAAACACAGAGACTGTTGATGACAAACTGTCCCTGAAGGCAACCGACAATTCTAAAAAAGGTAACGTTGTGTTATTATCCTACTGCTATGACTATCCACCAGAGCGTTGTGGAGTTGTTGTTATTGATGGTTTGATGGGACAATTTGACTAAATGTTGAACTATCCCTTTAACAGTATTGATGGGACCTTTCCAAAATGTTGAACTATCCCTTTAACAGTATTGCAGCCTCGCCGCCTCATTTAAAGCTCAACGCATTAAATCACTAATTAATCGCGATCGCAGTCGTCACTACTAAACACTTGGTTGACGGTTTGGGGGCAGCACCGCCCAGACTGACGCTCCGGACGCACGGCTTCCGGCCGCCACGACGCTCCGGCCGCCACGACGCTCCGGCCCCCGTTGGTCTGGGTCTAGAACCTGGAGCAGCAGCAGCTTCCTGCTCTGATCCGCTGCTCCATCAACATGACGGCTCTCAGCTTCATAACAGGATCTGTTATCACACACCCTCCTCCTCCTCCTCCTCCTCCTAACCCCCCCTCATCCCCCCTCCTCCCCCAGCCCCCCCCCCCCTCCTCCAGCCTCGCTCCCATCACAAAAATCAATATTTATAATTTTACAAGATCAGGACAAATCCGCTGCAATGCCTGCGTTATTAAAACAATAAAAACATCAGAGAGACAGGTATTTGCTGGGAGCCCCGACTGGATTAAAGGTCCTGTTTCTCCCTTATCTCTCCCTCCTTCTCCCTCCCCCTCCCCCTCCCCCTCCCCCTCCCCCCTCCCCCCACTCTAATTCCCACTTTCTCCTGCAGACATATAATAAGCCTGGCTGTAAAAGAGGTTATATCGGCCCTTCTTCTTAATATCACCGGCTGCTTTTAAGTAATGACATAAATAAAAAGGACTGTGATGTATGACGGGGGTTTGCACAGGGAGGGGGGTTGGAGGGGGGGGAGACAGGCTCATGTCACCCCCCCCCCCCCCCTCCCTCCACCTCCATCCCTCCTGGGAAGGAGCAGGAATCATGGAGGAGCAGCAGAGCCCGGAGCGTCGGAGCGTCATCTATCTCTGCTGAGCCTCTCTCTTATTTATTGTTTTATTTGATTCTTATTCATGTTGCACATGTTGTTTAATATGTTTTCATTTCTTTTATATTATGTTATGTTATATTATGTAATGTGTCAAATTCAAATAACAGGTTGATATTCACGGATTCTTAAATATGAAGCATTAACATCGTCTGGATCAATGTATGGAAATGCTGTTGTTTATAATTTATTACTGTTTTAATTATTTATCTATATTCAAGTTGTCAAGATCCAGATTTTAATATTATCACTAATGTTCAATAATAATAAATTGACCTCTGCTGATTATTTATTAATGGCTCTTTGTTCGGTAACACTTTACTTCTATCTCTATAACACGTTATAACCAGACTGATCATGAGTTATAATACAGTTATAACACTGTATAACTGTAGTTATTAACACTCATAATGATCATAAAGCTTTACAACCATAACCATAACACACTATAAAGCATTTTATCACAGCTTATAAGCTCAGGTATAATAATATGTTATAACTGTTAGTAACTGGCTGACGATGCTCACATCAATAATGCATTATAATATAGTTATAAGCTATAGTAACTATCATTATAAACACTCATAATTATTATAATACCTGTCATCATAAGACATTATAAATGCTTTATAGTGTGTTATGATTATTGTTCATATAGAACATAAATATGGACTTATTTAATTCAGTGTAGGTTTGTCCCACGGTGTGAAAAGGACCCTGAACGCACCGCGACCCTGGAGCTGGACCCTCTGTCGGTTCAGAAAACCACATTACAGCCCCCCCCCCCTCCTCCTCCCTGAACCTCGTTATCTCCTCGGAGAGAGACCTGGCCTAACAGGAACTTAACGACTTCCCCTTAACGACACGTCTCCATGGAGATAACTGGACATCACCTGGAGACCGGCGCTGCAGCAGCGGCTGACGGCGGCCGCCACCGCCACAATTTAAGGCCATTTCATGTCCACACAATCGCACACTCACTTCGCACAAACTCTCATGTGGTCGGAAAAGTGTGCACATTCTTGGAAGCTCACGCACACACACACAGACACACGCACACATTTTAACACACGCACGCACACACACAGACACACACAGGATGTCTGGGAGGTAATGACCAGACGTTTTGCAGACAGACACAATTGGGACTATTTGTGCTCCTCCAGTTAATCTGTCAGCCGATATCCCAGAGTAATCTGCAGAGATGATGAGCACACTGTCTTCCTGTCAGAGTAATGGAGAGGTGACGCTCACACACACACACACACACACACACACACACACACACACAGACACACACTCACAGACACACACACACACTCACACACCACACACCGCTGTCAAACGGGGACAGACCAGGTCGTCTCACCTGGACTTCGGCTCCTGAGGGAACAGAGTCATACTGACCTGGAGCCAGTGACTCAGATCCGTCTCCTCTGATATTCAACTCTGTTTAAAGGGACAGTTCAACATTTACTCAGCTCCTCCTCTCACCATATAGTCACAGCAGCAGGTTCATCACCTTTAATCCTCGGTGCATGTTGTTTTGAGATGGGCGGGGCAGAGACGTGAGCTGCTCAGTGAACGGTGCAGGTCTCCTGTCCCTCATCAAACTCATCAAATACACAATCCAACAACTCCACAACGCTCTGGTGGACAAGTTGTGACCTGCACATTCACCACGCTATGAGATAATAACACAACGTTACCACACAGAGTTGTTTTAGAGGGAAATACAGCTGGATCTACAACCAGACACGTGTGGCTGCTGGCGGAGGGATTTCATATGGAAGACGAAGAAGAAGAAGAAGAAGAAGAAGAAGAAGAAGAAGAAGAAGAAGAAGAAGAAGAAGAAGAAGAAGAAGAAGAAGAAGAAGAAGAAGAAGTACACTGCAGGAAACAAGACAACAAAGGAAATGTCAGATGTGATGTGGTTCTGCCTGGCTGCAGGGTTAGGGTTAGGTTAGGGTTGGCTGCAGACACCAGGGACAGACTGGCCAGAGGGCAACGTGGGCAACGTGGGCAAATGCCACAACGGCCGCGTAACGATGCGGCTGCAAGAAGACGCGACCTGAGTGGCTGCTTGAAGATGCAGCCGTGCTGATGTGGCTGGGTGGGGGCCAGCCGGGGGGAGGGGCAGCGTAGAGCTCACCTGGAAGGACAGGTGGCCCTTTGATCAACAGCTCCAGTCTTTACGTGTCAGGCCAGTGGCGTGTTTATGTAATGTTAATAATATATGTTGTATCATCACAGAACAGTTATAGTGTCTATAACTAATATGTTTCCAACAAATCTGCTTCTCTTTCCACCAGTGGCCTGATCTGCTGACTTTTGCACATCAAGGTAAAAGTTCTTTGTAGCTGCTTTAACATAATCTTTCTCTGACAACAATCATACCAAGAGGATCCATGATGGTGATTGGTGACATCGTGACATCCCACTCCCTACCAGGAAGTGAGCCTTGCTGAGCGGAGCGAGGCTGACCGGTCTCTTCACACAGATGAAATGAAGTGAAGGAGTCTGGATGTGACAGACTGATCCACATTGTTCACCTCAGTCCTCCACACACACACACACACACACACACACACACACACACACACACACACACACACACACACACACACACACACACACACACACACACACACACACACACACACACACGGTGCAGCGTCACTTCACAGCACCCTGTGCTTTTTGTGCTCCAATGAGACACTTCCAAAGGCTGCTAATTTCCAAGGCAGCGTCACACCCAGCTCTTTGTCCTGCTTCCATTAGCGGAGCATGAGAAGGTGGCGGTGGAGCGGCGGAGCGGCGGTGGAGCGGCGGTGGAGCGGTGGAGCGGCGGAGCGGCGGCGGAGAGGCGGCAGAGCGGCGGCGGCTCCGGGCGGATCTGAAACCACAGCTCTTTCATGTCTGCAGTCTGACAGAGTAGCACTCTGCTGCCCGGCGCCCAGCGCCCGGCGCCCGGCGCCCGCGCTGCTGCTGCTGCTGCTGCTGCTGCTGAATGCAGGATCACATCACAGGCTTTATGCTGCTGATGCTCATTAACAGCAGAACAGACACCAGGAAACAGAGAAAAGCAGAAATCAATTGGCTCTGTGTGAAACGCAGTCGCAGCTTTATCTTCACAAAGAGCAGAAAAACAAACTGGGAGCAGATGATTTCAATCTGCCTCGTGTCGAGCTTCAGCTCATGGAATAATAAGAATAAAGAAATGTCTGCTCACATTAGAGGAAAATGCACAAGTCAGAGATATTTGTTAGCAGAGGAATGGCTGCAGCGCCGCCGCCGCCGCCGCCACCGCCACCGCCGCCACTGGGACTGAAGACATGGATCTAAGGCTGTGATTCAGAATAATTCATATCAATCAACTGGAAACTAAGAACAAATGTGTGTTAATATGTTTATAAAGAACAACCCTGTCCCTCACCTGCTGTTCTCTGTCATTTATGTTCACTATTATTCACCATGACCTCGGCTCACTGTGACGTGGCTGCACACATTCATTAGAACACACACGCACGTTCACATATACACATACATTCTACTGCTGCACAATGACTCACATGTCATAGTGATTCTCAATACGGACCGAGGTCAATATTCCAGTCACATCACTTTCTGTTTCTGTTTCTTCATGTGGATAAAAACCTTGAGCTGTATCGTCTGGTTTTCGAGGGTAATATTTATATTTATTATATTTATATAGAAGCTTCTGCTTTTTGTCAGGCCATCATTTGCCTGGTTAAATAAAGGTTAAATTAAAAAATAATTATATTATAGGTTTATATAGATATTTATATTTTTTATGTGTCGTATATTATGTGGATATTTAGGCAACGTAGGATAACAGTTGGATATTTCATATTATTTCAGACCAACCAGAGAGCGCGGTGTGACATCATCACGCTGCCTTGACGCTGCCCGTCTGTGCATTCAACAGGTTTGATCTGATTTGATTTGATTCAAACTGACGAATACTGTCGTAGATTTAAAGCAGCGTTTAATTCACGTTGGTAAGAAATGTCAACATGCAGAGTCCAGATCTCAGCAGCTGCAGGTTGTTTGGAGATGAAGGAACAGAAACCATGAGTGGAGGTGGAACCACGACGTGTTTAGTTGAGTGTAGAAGCTCCAACACCTGCAGCTGTTCTCTGCATCACCTCCACCAACAGATTCCTCATGCAGGTCTCTGTCTGAGTCATTCTGTATCTGACCTCTGACCTTCCCTGCACGGCTCGGTCCCAGCGGCTCTGCTCCCTAAATATCATAATTACACCTGCGTGCAGGATGATGAATGTGGTGTTCTGGTCGGAGGAGGAACCCTGCAGCAACCGGCGCTCCTGAGCCAACAGCGAGGCCCCTCCCACCAGGACGTCACAGCTTCCTGAGCCAAGCAGCGATCGAGGCCCCGCCCACCAGGACGTCACAGCTTTCTACTTCATTATGTCTCTGCAGAACATCAGGAAAAATACACCTGAACAGGAGGCAGTCACCGTGGCAACCTCAACATCACATCCCAACAGATAAACAAACATGGAGATGATTCATGTGCTAAACAGTTGGCTTCAGTATCATGGATTATTTTATACTATTTAGTATTTTCAGGTTATTTTAATGCAACAAGACATTACATCATGACAGTGTTTCTTACAGATGCTGAGAAACAGATGGATCCTTGTCGTTGTTTTAACAGTGAATATCAGATCAATAGTGCACAGTGTCTCCATTCACCACTGCTGTTATGTGTAATTACAACATACAGACTCACCCCTCCCCCCATGAATATACTGGACTCACGTTGCCACAGCAACAACACAAAGCATCTGAACCTTTAAATATAAAAAGTCACTAAATCAACAGCATGAACATAAACAGTGTAGAAATAAATAAAGATAGGTTTGTAGCTAAGCTAATGAAGCTAAGCTAATGCTAAGCTAATGAAGCTAAGCTAATGAAGCTAAGCTGTGACACATTTTAAAATGATCAACGTTCCCATCAACAACATTAAGATGCAGAGCTCAGAGTCTTTAACAGCCTTTGTTGAGAAAACAGAGGAAAAAACACAGTCAGTTTTATAGATTTTCATACCAGTCTGAAGACGGAGCCATAATTAGAGCTAATTAGTGCTCATTAGCATGTGTGTGATAAGGCTCAGCACGGACACAGCGTGACTTCACTGTGAGTTCAGCCTTTATCTGGAAACACGGAGCCTCATGTGCTTTGGCAGCCGCTCCGTTCACTGGATCCCAGATCCTGGATCAGAGGATCAGCGTCAGGAGAGACTCGTATCCTTCATGGTGTGTGTGTGTGTGTCTGGGTGGGAGGAACCACCACTAACCCTCCAAATTAAAATGATCATTCAGTTTTAGGAAACTTAAGATTTAGTGGAAGACAAACAAGGATTCTGTGATGTAGTTTAGTTCTTCAGCAGAGTGAACTCTAGCACCAGGCTGACTCCTCCTGACCTTTTAGAAAGAACATTATTTTAGAGCCTAAAGGATGAAAACCATGTGGTGTTAAAGTTATGGGCTATAATAACATCCTCAACGTTCTCTATTGATAAATGGAAGATCGAATAAAGAGAGCAAGCGCATGCTGAGCATGGATGAGGTCCTGAGCATGGATGAGGTCCTGGGTTCAATCCCCAGCATCTCCAGTCTTTACACCAGAGAATGGAGGAGAGACTCAGTCTAACCTGCTGTTTCAAATCACTGTCCTTAAACAATAAAGGTATTATATGTATTGTATATAAAGGTATTATATGTATAGCCAGATGGTGGTGAGCAGAGCTGTGGTCGACCTGGGTTTCCAGCAGCATTAACAGCAGCAGCACCTCTGATATTTGGATAAATAAATGATGGATCATTGTTTTTTTTAACAATGCAATGACAACAAAGTATCTTAAATCTTGAATGAATATCAGATCAATAGTTCACACGGTCACTGTGGTCTCCATTCACCACTGCTGTTATATGTAATTACAACATACAGACATGCATTATGTGGTCGACCTGGGCTCCATTGTAGCTGTTTAGCTCTTCGTTTCCTCTCTCATCACTGCAGCTGGACTCACCAACAGGACAACAACAAATCAAACCTTCAGTATGAGAACATGCATCATGTTTGACCTGCTTCTATGTGAGGCAGACATTCTGCTGAACTCTGTGACAGGAGATGATGCTACATTAACATGACAGTGACTGGAGCGGCTGCAATTCTACAAATAAAATGCTAATGAGCTGTCTTTAAATGAGCATGGTTTCCATGGTTCTGTGTCCTGAAGGAGCCGTCAGGTTGAGGACTATATATATATATGTATATATAATATATAATATATAATGTACTTGTATATATATATATATATATATATATATATATAATATATAATGTACTTGTATATATATATATAAATATAATATATAATGTCCTTGTTCCAGGTGATGTGTTCACAGGTAAAAGATGGAGGCTGAGACCTGCTCTTTGTCTCTGCAACAACATGATGAACTGATTTACAGCAAACACAAACATTGTGGAGGTATGTGTTCACCCCCCCCCACCCCCCCCCCCCCCTCTCTGTCCTCATCCTCACCCCTCCCCCTCCTGATGACTGAACATCCAAAACAAATTGGATGAGTCCTGATCTCTCCAGCTGGCAGTCACTCTGATACCAGGACCTCTCCGTGTAACAGCAGGGTGTGCACCAGAGAGAGAGAGAGAGAGAGAGAGAGAGAGAGAGAGAGGAACCAGCCATGTTGAATAGATTAAAATGATAAATGCACATGTTTGGGAACATTTTATGGGCGTTTTGTGGGAAATGGACAGGAAATGATGGGAGAGAGAGCTGGAGAGTGTCACGCCGCAAAACTCCACAACTGAACCAAAACCAGCCTCAGAGCTGTAAAACCTGTAAAACCTGTAAAACCTGTAAAAGCTGTAAAACCTGTAAAAGCTGTAAAACCTGTAAAACCTGTAAAACCTGTAAAACCTGTAAAACCTGTAAAAGCTGTCGGCCGCCGCCGGCGCCGGCGCCCGCTGAGGCCCATCTTCAAACAGCATTAAAGTGGCTCAGTGTAATTCATAAGTATGTGACATAAATGTTTTCTGACTGATTAAAACATTAACAGCATGTAAATTAGCAGAGGAACGCTTCACAAAATCCATGGTTTGGTTCTGAACACGGTTTTCAGTTCGGTTCGGTTCACGTTGATCGTTAGGAAAATCAATGATGTCTTGTTTAGTCAGGTTCAAACTGAGAGAAGGAGGCAGTCTGAGGTTAAAATAGGTGAGACTCTGGCTGCAGGAGAGGAGACATTGTTGTTCCAACATGCACCCTAATTTCCCAGTTTCCATTCAGTGTTTTAGATTGGAGGAGTGCACTGAGATCTGCATAAGAGACGTGAAATCCAAAGTTGACACTCAGCTGACACTCAACATCATGGACAATTTCCTCAGGCTGACTATAGAGCAGCTGTCCTATAATCAGCCAGCCATTGTAAAAGAAAATATATAGGCTGCACTTGAATATAAACTGCAGGTTTTCATGTTGTAACATGCAATATTTACACAGAAAGACCTAGGGAACAGTTTTGTTCTGTTCTATAATCATGTTGATTTCATTGTCCTGTAACATGTTGAGTCTATGGAGCCTCACTCTAGTGGTCATGAGAGGAACTGCAGCCTCAGGTGATCAGCTGATTCTCACATGTGCAGTAGAGCCAAAGCTCAATGTAATCTGTTTCTAATGCATTTCCTTTATTCGATACGCTGACAAATCCACCCCCTCCAAGCATATAAACTTTTATGCATTTGTGTTTATTCAAATTTCTTGTTTCCATGTCAGCAGCAGGTGTGAGTGTCAGTGCAGACCACAGTGTGTGTGGATTAGTATTCCCTGCATGTGTCAGGGTTTGAAAAGGTTCAGTGTAGGACTGACAATTAAAGACAGCTGGCTCGCCCACAGGTTCCTGCTGATAAAGCACAGCCACACACAATGACACGTGACCTGTCTGGTGCTGAGCTATAACTACATCGCTGAAACCAAGTCTGTTCTGGTACCCGGCTGTAAATGTAACCGTGTGTATTTATGCTGTGATGATGTTTAGTGGTTACGAGAGGCCACACCAACCAGTGAGAGTCTGCCATACAACACTAAATACGATTGGCTCTTTCACTGGAGCAGGAACAGCCCAACTCATTGTACTGTAACATGTTGAGTCTCTGGCCCGGTGGTCATGAGAGGAACTATCACCTGCAGGTGATGCTGATTCTCACAAAACATCAGGAGCATCAGCAACTGACTGAGTCCTGGTCCTGGTCCATGTGGTGTGAGTGGTCCTGCAGTCCAGGTGGATTAGTATTCCCTGCATGTGTCAGGGTTTGAAAAGGTCAGTAGTCCAGCTGGTCCTGGTCCCAAACATACACTGCTGCTGCTGAACTACACACTGGTGCTCCTTCATTCTGTGGTGTAAAGACTGCAGATGCTGGGGATTGAACCAGGACCTCCTCCATGCTCAGCATGCCTCTACCACTGAGCTACATCCCCTTCAAAGAGCAGATGGTCCTGGTCACTAGTGCTGATCACTAGGTCAGGATGACCCAGCTGACCCCCCCTCAACAAGGCCATGGTGGTATAGTGGTGAGCAGTTGACCCGGGTTCGATTCCCGGCCATCGCAGATCTTCTTTTCAGCTCCGTGTTCACATGGACTCACCAACAGGACCCACAGGTGGACACTTGTTGTGGTTAACCCAGTGGTTAAGGCTATGGACTAGAAATCCATTGGGGTCCCCCCCCCCCTCCCAGCGCAGGTTCCAATCCTGGTAGTTTTCATCAACTCTGCTTTGGTGACAGATGTTCTAACCCTCAATATGAGTGACATGAGTGTGAAGACCCAGTGGTCCAGAGGACATGGAGCCCCCCATTCCCCGTCCCCAACTTCTTCACTACAGGTCAGTAAACGGCAAAATCAACATCTAAACTCAACCAGCATCAGAAAAACATCTCCATCAGATTGTGGGTCAGTCCAGATGTTCTACAGCTGTTTTCTGTCTTCTCCCCCGTTAAATGTACCTTGTTTGTACCATTACATCCTCTTCCTCTCCCTCTCTTCACCTCATTCTTAACTACCTGCACCCCCCCCCCCTCGCTGTCTGACTCTGTCTTTTCTTCTGCGATCTCCCTGCCTCGTGGCGATCAGGAGGTCAAGAGCGTTCCATAGAAGTGAAGAGGAGATAATCCTGATATTAAAGCCTGTAAAGGCGGCTAATGCCAGATCAAACACAGAAGCTGCTGCTGCTGCTGCTGCTGCTGTTAATGCTGCTGCTGCTGCTGCTGCTGCTGCTGCTGCTGCTGCTGCTGCTCACAATCACACACTGAGTCTCTGTCAGACACAATGAGAGCAGGACGTCCTCCTGTAGAGACACTGGACCAGGACACGGTCCTCACTGCAGCTGAGAATCTGCTTTGATCTTTAAAATCTGAACTGAAGATGTTCCACGTTTCATATCCAGTGTTTCTTTGTGTTTGACCCACTGTGTCGTTGTTCCTTGAGAATGGAAAGATCAAATAAACATGAAATATAAAAATGTGTCCTTATTAGAGATAAACCTAGAAATAAGAATAGAAAGTAGTTTTTTATATGTGGCTTCTTCTCTTCTGTCTTTTATCCATTGACTTGTTTTTCTTGGAGGTGTTTCAGTTCATGACCGTTGGTTGTTGGTTTTCCAGTGGTAAATAAACACACCTTACTGGTCTTTGTCTCAGTGTGTGACCCCGACCCCCCACGGTGCAGCTGCAGAATGATCCAGTTCCTCTGTGGTTGTGATGAACATGAGCAGCCTAGACTCACGCTGCAGGATCGTCTCACATCAGCTCCTCATCGATCCAGAACACAGCTTCATGTTGCTGCTCTTTTAGCCCCGTCTCCATCGCAGTTACAGCTCAGGTCCTGTTCCATTACAACTAACTACTTAAAATCTCACCTTCTGAAGCTCTTTGACAGATATCTGGGTGTTTTTCTTCCTGTCCCCAAAATCAGAGAATTGACAAATAAATCAGTCATTTTCATCCTCCTCAGGTTGACATCATGTTGTTTTACCAGCTCTCCCCCCACATGTTACAATGATGTCATTAGTTGTTGTTGTTTTCTAATTTGCATAATACCACCCTTATTTAAAGGATAACTTTCGTTTTTTACAACCTGGACCTTATTTCTAGCATCAAATACGATCATTTACTCACCCTGACAAGTTTGGTGTCATTTGGAGTCGTTTTGACGAAATTAGCCCCAATCGAGCGGCGCGTATATCCGTATAATGCGAGAACACGGGTCACCCAATGCAGCCTCTAAATAACACATTATCCGCCACAAAACTCGTTCATTTTGCCAATATTTTGTGATGATACACTAGTGTTATTCCCCTCCGAGCCCGTGGTGGCATGTTATCAACATCCTGCTCCTCCAGGTTGACCTACTGACCTCTGATCTGGATGATGTCATCTCCGACCGGTGCCCGGCTCGTTCTGATAATAATCATTCCGCTTCGGCATTTGGGTCCTTTTTAGCTCAACTAGCCAGAGCTGTAGTGAGGATCCAGGCTGAGAAGAGGAAGCCTGTGGAAGCTGAACTTCATCCAGCTGCTCATTTTGTTCTGACAAGTCAGAAACACGCAGAAACGGACCATAGCATTAGCGATAGCAAGTTAGCCGCGCCGCGCCACCGTCCGAGATGACATCATCCAGATCAGAGGTCAGTAGGTCAACCTAGAGGAGCAGGATGTTGATAACATGCCACCACGGGCTCGGAGGGGAATAACACTAGTGTATCATCACTAAATATTGGCGAAATGAACGAGTTTTGCGGCGGATAATGTGTTATTTAGAGGCTGCATTGCGCTGCCCCGTGTTCTCACATTATACGGATATACGCACCGCTCGATTGGGGCTAATTTCGTCAAAACGACTCCAAATGACACCAAACTTGTCAGGGTGAGTAAATGATCGTATTTGATGCTAGAAATAAGGTCCAGGTTGTAAAAAACGAAAGTTATCCTTTAAAGGGACCATCCGTTCTGAAGAGGGCTGTTTGGATGAAAAGAGCTGGGATGTTTGATCACATCACAGACATGTCTTTAAGACCTGGGGACTGTTTTCATTTGTGGAAAAGGGGCAGTACGTCTCCTTTAATAGTTCCTCCTCAACGTGGGCGAGGTGGTCACAGCGCCGCTGCTACGGCGGCTCCGTCCAGCTCTGAGTTCTGGATCCTCTCATCAGCTCCAATCACACTCATCTGCACCTGCTCCATGGTTTCCATAACAACAGATCTGGTCCAGTGTCTCTTACAGAGAGCTGAAGGCCGTGTTCCACCACGGTGGACAATAAAGATTTATTGTATTGTATCACTGTGTCATTGGACGCTGTTGTTGGTGTGTTTTAAAAGAAAAGTTTGACTCTTGTGTTGGACGTTGCACTCGCTTCACTTCCAGTGATGACGCTCCCTGCATGGCCAATCAGAGACCGGCAGCCGGTCGACGTCACCTTTTAGTGTCTTGGAACCTCAGCTGAGGCTTTAGAAAAAAGAAAAGAAGGTACCAGGTACCGTCCCTGGACGGGAAGCAGAAAGACCTGAGTCCAGTCCAGTTGAGTCCAGTCCAGTTGAGTCTGCCGGTGGAAAATGTCCATTTATCTCAGCCAGGTGGTTTTGATTGGGACCAGGATCACACAGCTCCATGACGACGCTGCCCATCCTTTAAAGGGGAACTACTGTAGCAGAGTAAAGGTGGAAATGCTCCTTTAATTCACGTCATCAAACCCACTCACTGATTCAATGTTCAAACAAACATGCAACAGAAGCTGCAGAGGTTTTTCCTTCACACACACAACCACACACACACACACACACACACACACACAGCATTGTGAGCTGTTAGAGACGACACCACCACCACCACCACCACCACCACCACCACCACCACCACCACCACCACCACCACCACCAGTGTGTGTGTATCTGAGACATCACAGTTAGCAGCAGCTCCGGAGCTCGTGGCCCCATAATCACACAGAGTGGCCCCAAAGTCCAGGCATTAATCATTATAAGCAGCCATGACAGGAAAATCAAAGCCTTGGCCCCTATAGCTGCAGCGCTCGCCGCCGCCGCGCTCGCCGCCGCGCCCGCCGCCGCGCCCGCCCCCAGCAGACCCTGACGCTCCAGCTTCACTAAGCGTGGACTTCAGAGAACGGTTTCTATGAGACGCAGCATCATTCATCTCTGTCCAACGTACATGTTCAGTTTGCTGGGCCATCATTAAATGATGATGTGGGTCTGCTCTGCCTGACCACACACACACACACACACACACACACACACACACACACACACACACACACACACACACACACACTCCTGTGTCCTGACGCTAAGAGAGAATATACAGACAATTCAAATGCTCACTATGTAGGCTAAAGGCTAATAAAATGGTGTGAGTCACATTAATAATGAATCAGCATCATGTTCTTTTTAAAAGCCTTCGATCCGTTTCACTTTCACTTCATGTTTGTGCAGAGAACGAGGGAGAGAAGAAGAGATGCAGGAGGAGTGAGAGACATGGTGACGTAGAGAATCAGAGAGAAGTGTGAGGATGGAGTGATGCTGACGAGGAGGAGAAGGAGGTGAAGATGGAGACAGACAGGTGTGTCTAACGTCAACCTGTCGTTGTCCTGGTGACGCTGATGACAGAGACATGTGTGATGCTGATTACAGGATTTATTTGCCTTATTGTTTAAAGCAGATATCAGTGGAATGTTTTTGTTAATATAAGTCCTAAATAGTCCTATTTCCCGTCAGCAATCACTTACATGGAGTGTTTCAGCCGTAACACGAGTCTCTCCGTCACTCTGCTCTGCTGTAACCCAGGAGAAAACTTTCCTTGTGGGATACAAGTGTTATCCAATGAGGAGAGAGAACGAGCATGAAGGCAGCCAAGGGATGCATCGCTGCATCGTGAATGTGGGACGTAGCACGAGGACCAATAGATGCCTGACGAGGGCGGGGCTGCTAACTCATGGTGCGTTCAAGAGAAAGTTTGTGTTTTTCCTTCCTGGAAGTGATGTTCCATCTGACGAGTTCACGGGTCGGAGACGAGAGGCCGTTATAGTGACTTTCACAGGCAACAGGAGTAAAAACACGAGCTACGGGTTACCTAGGTTACCTGGAACCTGTCCTTGTCCTGTTGTGACTTGAAGCTGTAATGACAGAGACACATGTGATGCTGACTACAGTATATTTGCCTTATTGTTTAAGTTGATTGTATTATTTTGTTCACCGCTAGTTTTAGTCTTAGTTAGCATGCTGTGATGTTAGCTTTTGTTAGCTTAGGCTACTGTTGCAACAAAAACTAACATTAGTTTAGTTCGACTTCCTGTTTTCTATGTGCTTCGTCCTGATGTTTGTCAGGTTGAATGTTTTAAAGGAGTCATCACCCGGAAATCTCAATTTCTCTTGTTAAAACATGCATACTGGTGTTTGACCTCAGTTGAAACTTGCCTGAAAAGCTGGAGTTTGAAAGCGGCGCCGTTTTTTTTAGCTTAGCTCATTTTCTCTGGACAGGAATTCACTCTGATGGTGTTCCTTTAAAGCACGAGATCTTTGATTCTGCTTACGATTACCTCACCGTGGAGTTTGCCTCTTTCACCACCCAACCCCGGCCCGTTTAATAAATCTGCATAAGTTTTACCAGGGGGCTGTTTATGTTTGGAGTCTGCATGCAGGCAAGCCCCCCCCCGGCTCTGTCCTGGAGGACGCGAATCAACGCGTGCCTCATACAGTGCACATCCGGACCAGATCCGGACCAGTCAAAACCTCGCGCGTAATCTCGCGTGATAAAGTCGCGGTAGGAAAAAGGGTCAGAACAAGCTCAATGTTTGATTAAAATTATTTATTTTTTTATTAATAAGTTTTACGAATTGATCCAAAGCGATCCAAGGGGGGCTGGATACGTAAAAAAACAGGTGATGACTCCTTTAAACATATAAAACCCAAAGCCCAGTGGAGCGGTGTTATGAGAAATGCTACGGTGGCGGTAGCTTCCTTGTTAGCTTAGCTTAGCTTAGCTTCAGATTGATCGTCACTGGAACTAGTCTTCACTCTGATGTCGTGTTTGTTGTGTGTTATGAGAGTTTTATTAGAGTCCATCCAGACGGATACGAATTTAATAAATCTGCATAAGTTTTTTAGCATTTCAGTGTTTATACTGCAGCGTTACGGCGCCACACGCGGGCCTGGAGGACGTACTGCAGCGTTACGGCGCCACACGCGGGCCTGGAGGACGTACTGCGGCGTTACGGCGCCACACGCGGGCCTGGAGGACGTACTGCAGCGTTACGGCGCCACACGCGGGCCTGGAGGACGTACTGCAGCGTTACGGCGCCACACGCGGGCCTGGAGGACGTACTGCAGCGTTACGGCGCCACACGCGGGCCTGGAGGACGTACTGCGGCGTTACGGCGCCACACGCGGGCCTGGAGGACGTACTGCGGCGTTACGGCGCCACACGCGGGCCTGGAGGACGTACTGCGGCGTTACGGCGCCACACGCGGGCCTGGAGGACGTACCGCGGCGTTACGGCGCCACACGCGGGCCTGGAGGACGTACCGCAGCGTTACGGCGCCACACGCGGGCCTGGAGGACGTACTGCAGCGTTACGGCGCCACACGCGGGCCTGGAGGACGTACCGCGGCGTTACGGCGCCACACGCGGGCCTGGAGGACGTACCGCGGCGTTACGGCGCCACACGCGGGCCTGGAGGACGTACCGCGGCGTTACGGCGCCACACGCGGGCCTGGAGGACGTACCGCGGCGTTACGGCGCCACACACGGGCCTGGAGGACGTACTGCAGCGTTACGGCGCCACACGCGGGCCTGGAGGACGTACTGCAGTGCAGCGTTACGGCGCCACACGCGGGCCTGGAGGACGTACTGCAGCGTTACGGCGCCACACACAGGCCTGGAGGACGTACTGCAGCGTTACGGCGCCACACGCGGGCCTGGAGGACGTACTGCAGCGTTACGGCGCCACACGCGGGCCTGGAGGACGTACTGCAGCGTTACGGCGCCACACACGGGCCTGGTGGAGGTACTGCAGCGTTACGGCGCCACACGCGGGCCTGGAGGACGTACTGCAGCGTTACGGCGCCACACGCGGGCCTGGAGGACGTACTGCAGCGTTACAGCGCCACACACGGGCCTGGAGGACGAACTGCAGCGTTACAGCGCCACACACGGGCCTGGAGGACATACTGCAGCGTTACGTACTGCAGCACTTAAAGTCGATAACGTTTTGGATCCATGTGAACGCAGTATTTCTGGAAACGATTTTTTTCCAAAAACGAACAAGAACACGATGGTTTTGGGTGAAGCTCCGTTTCCGTGTGGACGAGGCTTTATTCGCAGCAGCCACGAGTTTGATGGGAGGTGAAACGCGGTAATTCATCAGTTCAGATCAGTTATTGTAAGTTTCAGGAGGCTGATAAATAATTGATGAGTGTGAGAGATGAATGTGGAGCTGCTGGCAGAAAACCAGCCTCACCCACACACTATCACTGTAACGTATAGAGAGGCTTTAAGTGCTTTGCCAAGAAGCGAGTGCACACTGATCATAAAGTCACTGAGAGACATTAAAGCTCATTAATATTATTATTATCTGACACAGTTCTATTTATTTATTCATCTGTAATACGAACAGTGTCTGTCAGTGAGACACGGTTCATAATCTGATATAATACAGTAAAATACATCAAATACTGCAGACAGTCCCTCAAATCCTTCACTTTTAAAATACACTCGTTGACAAAGCACACACACCACAAGAACAGCTTTTTGATTCTCACACATGAATAAAAACCAATATCCGTCTGGAATGTGGGTTAAATAAATATATTTATATCTACGTTCATAGAAACTGTGTTCTTGAACCTGAGGAAGAGGCCGGTCCTTCAACGTGTCACAACTTTGATATAAAAACTCTTTAAATGCAAAAAAATTGCACACATTCCTCAGACACGCAGGTATTTTAACAGTGAAAAAAATAGAAATAAAAAATCCTTCAACCGTCGCACAAAGACTGAAATATCGCTGTTCGTGCCTAAACGCACAAATTCTTCTTCTTCCAGTCAAACAAAAGCCGTGACACGGTGCATTCATCCTCCCGTTGACATGAACAAATGTCTGATAATAAGCTGCAGAGTGACTCACTGCAAAAACT
Source organism: Decapterus maruadsi (assembly GCA_030347415.2). Lineage (NCBI taxonomy): Eukaryota > Metazoa > Chordata > Actinopteri > Carangiformes > Carangidae > Decapterus > Decapterus maruadsi. The sequence continues at coordinate 452,421 of CM064890.1, forward strand.
CTTTGTCTGTGGCGGCGGCGCCGCGAGCGTGGGAGGCCCCGCACGCCGCAGTCAAACACCACAGAAGAAGAAGAAGAAAA
>CM064890.1:457500-460000 GCA_030347415.2 Decapterus maruadsi
GAGACGTAAACATGTAACTGTAGAGATAATGAGCCTGCAGTGTTTACCCCCCCTCCCCCCCCTCCTGCCCCCCCCCCCCCCCCTCAGGCTGCAGCTCAGACTCTGATTTGTCAGTTAAATAAAGATGAGTTGCTGAAGTGTGACGGTGCAGCGTGTTGTGTTGTTGTTGTTGTGTTGATAATCCCTCTCCTCGTCTTTGTCGACCTAACGTTGCGTTCAAACGCCTGTCGGAACAATTTGACAGCGAGCGGCGCAAACGAGTGCAAAGCAGAAGAAGAAGAAGAAGAAGACCTCCGATAAAGGAGGATTTAGTTTCATCCCTGCTCAACGTTTTCACACATGAACGACGACGACGTCTGCAGTGAGTTCAGTCGAGTTCAGTGGAGCGGCTTCATCTTCATCTTCATCTTCATCTTCATCTCAGAGTTCACGTCGTGTTTCACTGAATCTGCAGCTGCTTCACAGGAACGTAGACTCAACTTTACATTAACTGATGTATTTAACAGGAGTCACTGGTTCATTTCTCTGATTAGATCCTCTTCTGTCAGGAATGTGTTAGTTTGGTTCAGGAAGACGAAGCTAATGACCTGGTTCTGCAGCGCGGTGCAGGCTGGTCTAGGACCAGTCATACAGGGACACACGGAGACTTTGAGAATAAAGAGACAGTTTTATGAGAAACACAGCAGTCGACCTGGTCCTGGTCCTGATACTGAAGCACGACTCCGTCCAGCGCTGCACGGCCTCCACGGCCTCCACGGCCTCGTGGTCACAGCTTCCTCCTCCGGAACAAACAGGTCAAACATCAGGACGTCACTCTGGAAGAGAACGAGTCCCTGATGCAGAAACACAGCAGCTCCTCCTCCGTCTCTGTTGTGTAACTGTGTGTGTGAGTCCAACACTAGGATGGTGACGATGTGATGTAGCTCTGCTTCACATGTTGGATCAGACACGTTCACTATTACACTATTAATAATACTTATACTAATAATGATAATAGAAAGTGACAGCCATGAAGTGAATAAACAGCTGTTTCTGCTGCTTCCACACGAACACAGAAACATGAACGCACCACGACACGGTGTGTGTGTGTGTGTGTGTGTGTGTGTGTGTGTGTGTGTGTGTGTGTGTGTGTGTGTGTGTGTGTGTGTTTGTCAAGGCCGTTGCTAGGCAGTGAGTCACAGGTTAGCAACAAGCTAGCGGCGCTTCCTGACAGTCCGCTACCCGTCAAGGTGAAGAGACGTCGTCCGTCTGAGCAGTTTCACTTCTTCTTCTTCATCATCATCATCATCATCTTCTTCTTCTTCCTCTTCTTCTTGGTGCTGCGTTCAGGAGCTCCATGTAAACCAGGCCTCTGTGGTCAGACATCCAGAGCCTCTACAGCAGCTCTTACTTCACACTCAGCTCGTCTTAAAACAACTAATGACCTGAATGTGACTCTGACTGGAGACGTGAAGCTTCAGATCAACTGAACCAAACGTCTCCAGACCGACTGAACCACGCAGACCAGACGATGTATATTTCACTTTGTGTTGATTTCTCTTATTATTCAGGAGTTTGTAACAAAGACAAATGTCAGGGATCAATAAAGTAAAGTAACCAGTCGACAGGTGCTCCACCCCCCCCTCCGCCCCCTCCTCCGCCCCCCCCCCCTCCGCCCCCTCCTCGTCCCTCTGACCCTGAAACATGCAGTAACTTCCAGACTGCTGCGCCAGCGCCGCTTCATTAACCGTCGGCTTCATTAGCAACAATTTACTGAGTAATTAGCAGCCAATTAAACACCACTCTCTCATCTTAACAAACTGACAGACAGCATCTCCTCCTCTTCATCCTCCTCCTCTTCCTCCTCCTCCTCCTCTTCCTCCCCCTCATCATCCTCTTCCTCCTCATCATCCTCCTCTTCCTCCTCCTCTTCCTCCTCCTCCTCCTCTTCCTCCTCATCCTCCTCTTCCTCTTCCTCCCTCCTCTTCCTCTTCCTCCTCCTCTTCCTCCTCCTCCTCCTCCTCCTCCTCCTCCTCCTCCTCCTCCTCATCATCCTCCTCCTCCTCCTCATCCTCCTCCTCCTCCTCATCATCCTCCTCTTCCTCCTCATCCTCCTCCTCCTCCTCATCATCCTCTTCCTCCTCATCCTCCTCCTCCTCCTCCTCCTCCTCCTCCTCCTCATCCTCCTCCTCCTCCTCATCATCCTCTCTCCTCCTCCTCCTCCTCCTCCTCCTCCTCCTCCTCCTCCTCCTCCTCCTCTTCCTCCTCCAGGACTAACTCTCCAAAATAACAATAACCTGCTGATCCTTTGTCTTGTGTAAATTAATAATGTTAAAATGTTGCATTTAAACGTCGATGTCTTGATGTTTTAAATCAAGTTTTTGGGGCCGAGTAGAAATGAGGCTGGTTGTCCGTGAGAACTTCAGGTACTCGGTCGTTTCTCCCACTGGGAAGAAAAGAGACGTAGGACGTCGTCTTTTTAATCAGAATGACATACAGCACTGATTCTATAGGAGTCCAC
>CM064890.1:465000-480000 GCA_030347415.2 Decapterus maruadsi
TGGGGCCCATGTGGGCCTCACTTGGGCTAGTTGGGCTTCAGCTGGGCATGGGCTCAGAGTGGGCTTTGTTGTTGGGACCCACATGGGCAACCCATATGGGCAGTGCATGGGCTAAACTCAACTTGGGTAAAAGGTGGGCTTCATCTGGGTACGATTTCAAAATTAAAAATTGTCAGACTATTTTTTTTTTTCCAGACATAGATTCTAATATAACAGTCACTGGACCAGTTACTTTTTTTTTTTTTTTAAGAATTTTGTTTTTCCCTTTAGTTTTCCCTCAATACATTTAAAAGTCAAATAGTATTCAACATATTATGGCGAATGGATATGGTGGCAAAATTTGCTATCTTTCAGTAAGCAATACACACGTCCATGCTTTTCTAGCGTTTTCTTTTTTTTTTTTTTTTTTTTTTTTTTTTTTTTAAAGATTTATTTTTGGCTTTTTATGCCTTTATTGATAGTATAGTAGAGAGGAGACAGGAAATGGGAGACAGAGATGGGGGGAATGACATGCAGTACAGGGCCGTCCGACTCGGGACGCGAACCGGGGCCGCCTGCAGCGAGGACTATAGCCTCTACATATGTGGCGGGCGCTCTACCAACTGAGCTAAACCTCGCCACTTTCTAGCGTTTTCTTTTTTCTTGTCGTGATCTCAAGCTGGCATCATGCTGCTGTATGACACTGCACCTGCATTGGCACGCGGCGTCCGCCGTCTGCCCAACTTGAGATCACGAGGTCGCCGCGTGTCAGGTGCCCCGTGATTGGCCGAAGCCTCTTCAGTCCCTAGCAACCGTCTTTTCCTAGCAACCCTGGTGAGCCGCCTTTGCTGCATTGTTCTCTTTGCTGCCTGCCAGTGCCAACGGTCAAGACCGCGCTTAAATTTGGACATTGCTGGACGACAGGTAAGAATCTGCCTTTTTGTATAAACGAAATATAAAGTTAGCTGTGTAGCTTTGGAAAGTTAACATTAATTTAACCCGGTTAAACCAGTTGAAGTTGATATCAAGCATTATTTTAAATTTATTTTGAGTGGTTGACTGAAGGATATTGTCTTCCCGATTTTCTCTAACACATTGGTGAGTTCTGATGGGCAATTTTGTCTTATAGTCCATATCAGCTTTGGAAGCTGGGGTTGTGTCTTATGAATGTTTCGGATAAAGTCAGGCAGCAGTAGTTAGGAGGCTAATGTAGCCAGGGCTGAGCCGCGAAGCTGACGGTGACGGTTAGCTGTGGGTCCGACTAGAGCCTCGCCTATGGCTGCCTCGAAGCTCTGTAGTATTCGGTTTTGAAAATAGCTACAGTCCAGGTGGCTCTGGAGCTCGGGCCCACAGCTAAATTAACCGCCACCGCAACGGAAGCATTGAGGTGCTGCCGTCAGAACGGGGGTAGGGGGGCTAGGGCTAGGTGAGGCTGACGGCCGCGGTCGTCATGGTGATAGCCCTCAATGGGACTCCTGTGCTTTAGCGCGGCTCGGCAGCTAACGTTAACGTGGCTAGCGCCTGGCCGGGGACACACCAGACCGCGACCCCTCTTGTTGCTCTGCTGCGGCTAACAGCTGCTAACGGCTGCCTGGATGGGACTCGTCAGCGGCTCGTTAGCGGCTCTTCCCCGGCCGACACGTTCGCGGAGCCGGTGACCGGCTGATTGACAGTCAACCTCAGAGTCACGGCTCCGGTGTGCTCTCCTAGTAGTGTCTGTGCTAGAGGGTTAGCTCGTTAGTAGCTCGTTAGCGATGTAGCAGAAGTGTCGATGTGTGTTTAGTACTTTTTTTCCTCCTTTGTTTGATTTCGCGGGTGTGAATGCGGCGCAGGGGGGCGGGGGAGGGGGGATCGGGGGGTGCGCTAGAGTCCCGCCCATAATCAAGGCATTTTTTGAATTTCAAGCTTGGAGCACGTCATCCAAAACTGAGGGGTTTAGTTGCAGTTTAATTTCTCGGCGCCGGTTGACAAGCCGCTCAGCTCCGTGTGTGTGTGTGTGTGTGTTCATCTCTCGCGCTCTGTTTAGATTGATAACGTTAAACACAAGACGTTGACAGCCTTTGTCAACCGCGGTGTTTTATTTTGAAAATTGGCCGGATTCTCTCGTGTTTTTTTGTTAGGGTTAGTATTAGGTGAGTATTAGGCCTTTTTCATTGTGTTTTTCATTTTGTCATTGTGCTTGTATATTATGAATTTCTAGGCGAGTGATTTTATCCGATGAGGATGATAGTGATTGGTCCAGCAGCCCTATCAGGCCTACGCCTCCACTGCTTCCATCCACACTCAGGTCTGTGCTGAGTCCTCCACCGCCTCCATCCACACTCAGGTCTGTGCTGACTCCTCCTTTGCCTCCTTCCACCCTCAGGTCATCACCTCCACCGCCTCCATCCACACTCAGGTCTGCGCTGTCCCCTCCACCGCCTCCATCCACACTCAGGTCTGCACTGACGCCTCCACTGCCTCCATCCACACTCAGGTCTGTGCTGACTCCTCCTTTGCCTCCTTCCACCCTCAGGTCATCACCTCCGCCGCCTCCATCCACACTCAGGTCTGCGCTGTCCCCTCCACCGTCTCCATCCACACTCAGGTCTGTGCTGACTCCTTCACCGCCTCCATCCACACTCAAGTCTGTGCTGACACCTCCCCCTTCTCCTTCCACCCTCAGGTCATCACCTCCACCACCTCCATGTGCCAGGCCTACACCTCCACCACCTCTGGGTAACTTTAGTCTCATTGGCACCACCGTCTCTTCCACACCAGAGGGTTTCCCTCTAAAGACAGTTAGAGATGTAGAAATCATGGAAGAAAAGCTGGCGAACCCAAGCTTCATGTCTGAACTGGTATGCATGTTAAGTATCCTCACAACCATGTCTGTGACTCTCATGTTGTGTGGTTTACTCCAATGAGCAATAAAAATAATTTGCTTTCTATTGACTTGTTCTCCCTTAGGTTGCAGCAGTGGCGGACATAGAAGGAAGTACTGTGGACGAGGCCACAAGAAGGATGATGGCCTTCCTCCTAGACCATGGCTTATCCAGGCAGTACAACTTCGTGGGCCGAAATGGGAAGAGAGAGTTCAAAGCCTTAAAGCAGTTCGATGTATATGGTAAGTGTGCATGTGAATAATGTTTTTTTTATACTCCCATCTAGTGGTGTGGTTGTAGGAATAGCAATCCACTCAGTCGTATTTTTCATGCTGCATTCACATGAAATCAGACGGCAGACGGACGACAGCTGCTGCACGTAACAGCAAAGCCTCTATGTAAACAAGTGGCCCGTCAGCACGAGGCAAAACAATACACGTGACAATATGTTGTCATTGTGATGTGGTATTATTTCGGGTTTTTTTAATAAATCTGTTTATTGAAACACTTCACATCATGTTACATGACCTTAACAAATAGATGTGACTTTTTTTCCACAAATAAACAAACTAAAAAGTAGAAAATATACCTCAGTTGGTCTCCTTTTTCAAACAGAGTATTTCATCAATCATTTATACATATTGATTTAAGAGCACAGCTGGACAGAAAAACAGAATTGTTATTCAATTCTACACCGTAGATGTTGGAGCTACATTATCGAAATATGAGATAAGAGGCTGCTATGTAGTATAGAATTTCCCAGTTGACCCTCACAGTGAAAATTTAATTTTTTCTAATGTAAGGAATGACATTAGGTCAGTCTACAATGTTTTATTGTTGACCTCACGCACATTTTACTGGCTTTCTCTGGACTTCTGTGACTAAAATGACATCTGGTTTGTTACCGATGGCCGTTTTTCCGACTGCAAATGAATGCAGCAGTGCATGTGCAGTCCTCACTGCACCGTGGTGACTTTTCAGACGCCATCTCGACCTGAGACGTCTTTTTCGTGAATAGATAACAGGAGAACTTACACAATGTACCTTTAATATATATAGCACTTTTCTTAAAGGGATACTTCCCCCAAAAGTTATCATTTTTTAGTCATGAGTAATTGATGTAAGAATTATAATTTTTGGGTAAAGTATCCCTTTACATAGTTGACTTGACAATCCTGGCTGAGAGTTGTGTTGGCACTATGAAGTAAGTGACCATTATATTCTTTTTCTTGCAGGAGGCTTGAAGAAAAACCCAATGACCCAATGAGATGGAGAGAGGGCGGTGTCTAAGTGGCTCATTGGCGCGAGGGACCGGGGAGGCAAAAGAGAAGCCAGACAGGCCAGACAGATCACCCCCGAGTGACAAGGATGTTTATTCTCATTATGAAATAAAAATATAATTAATTGTATTGCTTGTCTCTTCATTATTGTAGCTTGATTTAAGTACAGTATGGACGCACTGTGAAATAAGAACCCCTAAAAATAAATTTGTTAGCCCGGTTACTACCCTTATGGGCACAATGTAAGACCCAGAAGGAACCCATAATCAGCCCACATGGGGCCCACCTAGTGTGGGCCCCATGTGGGAGAACCCTGGGTTGCCCAAGTGGGCTTTAGATAGGGCCCGTGTGAAACCCACCTTCAGCCCATCTGGGCTTGCCCACATGGGGCCACCATGGAGCCCCCGGCCAAAACTGACTGGGACCCACCTGGGCAGCCCATATGGGCCCCACTCACTGGCCCATATCTAACCCACATGGGCCCCACATGGGTGTGTTGACAATCACGTCTGAAACACAAGGAGGTGGCGAGTGGCTTCTACAGCTGCTCTAGCCTGGGGTTGATTTTAAAAAATTCACTATATATATATATTTCACTACAGTTCTAAACAGATGTAGAACTGTTGTTATCCCCCCCCCCCCCACTGGTATTTACATCCTCCTCCTGCTGTTGTTTCCCCCTCCTCCTCCCCCTCCTCCTCCTCCTCCCCCTCCTCCCCCCTCCTCCTCCTCCCCCTCCCCCTCCTCCTCCAGCCGTCAACGTGTCCGCGCAGCGCCGAGCGTGGCGGCCTGTCATGTTCTCCGCGTGGCGCCTCCTGACTCATTATGCAGCGGTGACATCATTACAAAAGCAATCACAGCGCCGTGATAAACGCCGGCTAATTAAAACCGACAGGCGACGAACTCACTAACACAACGCTGAGGCTGAGGCTGAAACACCTCCTCCTCCTCCCACAGAACCACACAACATCTGGATCTACGGTGGCCAGGACGGCTCAGAGACACACACACATGGACACACACAACTCAGAAAACAACTTCATCAGTTTGAGAAGCTGTAAAATAATCACAGATGTGTTGAAGTGTTTCAAGGGGACAGTAAAGAACAACGCACCTGGTTGTTGTCGTTGTCATTTTGTGAAAAAAAAAAGTTAAAAATCAGTGAAAATCTGAACTTCCTCCACTCAGATCCAGATCATCTTAATGAGCCAATCGGCTTCGTTCCCTCCTCGCACCATTGAATATAAAAACTGAACGTCATTTACCTTTTTAACTGATTCTGATTCTGTTTGAACCTGAATTATAAAACAGATATTTGACCTTTGACCTTTAGACAACAATCGATGGATCCTTTATAACAACATCCATGGTCACGCCCCTTTAGGAGACTATTATATACAGTATATATTATTATTATATATTATATACTATACAGCAGCAGCAGCTTTGAGTGTATCGACTGAACGTGAACACAGATTATGGTCTGTCCTTTCACCCACAGTCACTTTCTCACAAGCCGCTATGATCACACGTGTTGTTTGTCTCGTTAACTCAAGGTAACAAAGCTCATTAACCTAATGAGATGTTAACGTGAGAAAACAGTTTCCTCACTATAGCGACTGTTAATCAAAGATCAGACAGAAACTTCTGGATCAGGAAGATCGAAGATCATCGTGGTCCTCATCGTCAGAGTCGCTAACGAGAAGAGTTACCGTGACTTTACATCTGAGGTTAACGAGCTGCGGGGAACATAACAGAGAGAATATCTGGAGAATGACTGAACCTCTTCAGGTGGAATTCACCTGTCACCTGACTCCGCCTCTTCCTGCTGCCCTTTCAAAATAAGGGCACGAGCATCAGTTCAGGAGAGGAAGAGCTGACGACTCTCCTCCCACTGTCTTATTATAGAATATGTATGTTATCAGCCTGTAGACACCGTGCTGCTCTCAGCATCTCAACACCTTTTATCATCATTAATTAACAAGAAAAGGAAACAATGACAAGTCTTTAAGTTTCAAACTGAAAACAGAGTTTACAAAGCAACACATGAAATGAAACAACAGCTCTGATCTAATTATAATAGAAGGCAAAGGATGCAACAGATCAACGTGTCGACAGCAGAGAAGGTCTACTTTATTATTATTATTTTTATGATTCTGAGTTCAGGAAACTTTAAAAATCTTCATCAGTTTCTTCTTCAGGTGTTTGATCAGAACTAACGAGCTCCATGAGACGATCACCAGATTACCGGTTGGTTTTCAGCTCCGCTCGGCAGGAAGCTGATTATTAAGGGATGCCCTTTGCAGAAACCCAAAGAGCATGTGAGTGTGTGTGTATAATATATATATATATATATATATATATATATAGCCCCACACCTCATATTGCAGCCTCCCACACCTCAGAAACTCTGGGTCTGGATTCACACTGATCAGATTAGACGCGCTCTCCCTCAGTGATCCTTTAATTCCCTCACAGCCAGAGAAAACAGGATCCACGTGCAGGGAAAAGGTCAGAAGACTGGAGGCCTCCTGATCCCTCCGACCTCCGCAGCTTTAATATCCTCCTGCTGCAGCTAATGAAAGAAGGGAGACGCCGCTCTGCAGCACAGAAACCAGATCCACCAGCAGCAGCATCCAGCTCATACAGACACTCAGCTTCTTCTTCTCTGTCTGCTGCACCTTCACCTGTCTGTTCACCTGGTGTCAGAACAAACAGCCTGATCTGTCACAATAACCATCTGATCTCATTCTGTACATTCACACAATGCACAGTCCAGCTGGAATAAAAACTAAAACCTGAGCAGAAAAATAAAAGAGAAGCAGCAGCAGAAACGGTTTGTCTCCACGTAGCGCTTCAGTCTGTCAGGAAACACACTCACTGTGTGTGTGTGTGTGTGTGTGTGTGTGTGTGTGTGTGTGTGTGTGTGTGTGTGTGTGTGTGTGTGTGTGTGTGTGTGTGTGTGTGTGTGTGTGTGTGTGTGTGTGTGGTCTGGTTTAGATGAAAGTTGCTGCTGGTTTTTATAGACTCACTCCTCCGTCGGCTCTGAAAGGTCAAAGAGGTTTTTCACAAGATCAGAGAGACAGAGGGAGGGGGGTGGGGGGTGGGGGGGTGGAGGTTGGGGGGCTCTGAGGAGATCCTTCAAGATAAAAACTGACAAACAAGGTTTTCACTTCCTGTTTGAGCAGCTTGGAAAAGTAAACAGTAAAAGTCGTAGAAGTGCAGAAAGTTTTCCTGTTTTATTTTGAAAGCTCTTGTGCTACTTCCTGTTTGACCCTGGAGGCTCCGCCCACTTGAGTTGCTGTGGTGACATCATCGATGCAGATGACGTCATGCTCTTTGTGTGTGTTACGTCACCTGCAGACACACCTGAGGAGGAGGTGGTGGTGCATTCAGGGACCGACAGGAAAACAGAAAACACACACACGTGATTTAATGATGTGTGTGTTTAATAATAATCAATCGATGCTTCATGTTTGATGAGCAGCTGATCAATATTTTCAGTATTTAAGGGGTTTTTGTTTGTTTTTCAACAATGAGACAAAAAAATTGATCCGTCTGAGCTTTAAAGGACAGAGATACCCCGCTGTGTGTGTGTGTGTGAGAGAGAGATTAAAGGGATAGTTCAACATTTTGTCAAATTGTCCCATCACCATAATCCCTATAGTCATAGCAGTAGGTTCGTTACCTTTAATTGTTGGTGCAAGCTATTTTTAGAAGGCGGAGCAGAGCCGTGAGCTGCTCAGAGCTGCTCAGGGTTCAAACAGAAACAAAAACCATTTCATACAAACGACGACACAGTTTATAGTTTTAATTCTATATTTAATATTTTCCATATGAGTCGTGTCTCTCTTTCTCAGATGGAAAAAGTAAAACGATCTGTTTATTTCTGACTTCCTGCTGCTCCTCTGACAGGTTTGAATCTTTACTCACATAATGTACATTTGTGTATTTCTCTATCGAACAAACATGGAGCTGATCAGTCAGAGTCGTATCTGAGGTGAACATGAGGTCACAACCACAGCTAGACGTAAAGAAAAGGCTTTTATTGTGAAGGGGAAACCTCGACTCAGACATTCAAGTGCAAAAACTGTGAGCTTGAAGATAAATAAAGGTTTGTTCCGCATAAATGAAACACAAACACCTCCTCCTCCTCTTCTTCTTCTTCTTCTTCTTCTTCTCCTCCCGTTCCCGTGGTACCAAGGTGTTTTTCAAATTAAACTCAGCAAATCCAGCAGCAGCAGCGGCGGCGCAGCTGCACAGTTTAACACTGCAGAGAGTGTAACACACACACAGACACACACAGACACACAGGGCGGGTGCGTGGTGTGTAATTACTGCTGCTAATGTGGCGGTGCAGGTAGCGCTGAGCTCATTAAGCTTCGTTAGATCAGAAGCTTCACAACCTGAAGCTTTGAGCCACAAACCAGATCTCTGACCCCGGAGTCCGAGTCCTGGACCCACACACACACACACACACACACACACACACACCTGGACCGGTGGTGTGTCTGTGTGTGTGTGTGTGTGTACAGCTCACACACTCTTTTCCTTCGTCCTTAATTAATTGGCACCTCAGATCCCGGCTGGTTTCATCTCACACACTAACACACTAACACACTGACAGCTGCTGCTGCTGCTGCTGTCTCTACGGCAACAACACAACAACAAGCATGTGTGTGTGTGTGTGTGTGTGTGTGTGTGTAGCTGCTGTTTCACTTCATGTTTGTATCCAGAAGTTGTTGGTTTTTTTTGCAACACAAGTTAAATGTTGTGTAGAAACAGAAACATCAACCCTGGAACCTGAATAAGAAACTGAAGCTGTAAAACAGAACATGACGTCAGCAGCTTCACATGATGACATCATCACTGAGGCTGCGTCTGTGGATCAGCTGATGATTGATACTGAATATAAACAACATGATGTTTTCTTTTCTTTTTATCTCACTCTGTTCCTCCAGGTCTCAGTTCACTTTGCTTCTGTTCATTTAGTTTTCTTATATTTCATGAAGCTTTTTGTAAAGTCTTGTTTTTAAAGGATAAAGGAATGATTATTATTGTTATTATTATGATTCATTGAAATTAAACATCAACGTCAACATGTAGCGATGGTTTAGTTTTAACGGCGTCTCAGGTCAGTGTGTAAAATATCAGATCAATAATGATGATGAGGAGGAGGAGGAGGAGGAGGAGGAGGAAGAGGAGAGGCCATGATCAAAGGTATGTAAGTGTGGAGGAGCAGGAGACGAGGAGACGAGGAGCAGGTGGTGGAGAGGTGAGAGACGGAGAGAGACGGAGAGAGAAGGTGAGAGACGACAAGACGAGACAAATGGATTCCTCCCTCTGCGTTAATGTAACTAACTCCACTCCGTCACTGCAGCTTCAGCAACAAATGGACTTTTCTGCTTCTTCCTCCTCCTCCTCCTCCTCACCACTATTCATCTCTCTAAGGGAATGCATCTGGACGACGAAGGCCTGGCTGCATTTATCAGCAGAGACGGTTAAGTACATGTGTGAGGAAGAGGAGGAGATTTATTACATCCTGTTTAGAGAGAATACAGATGGAGAGGAAGAGGAGGAGGAGGAGGAGGAGGAAGAGGAGGAGGAGGTGATCAGGCTCCAGGAGAAAAGTTCCTGATGAGGTGAAACAAAGAGAGATGATTTGATGAAAGGACGAGGTGATGAAGACATCGACCTGCAGACGACAACAGGAAGTGATGATTCATCTCTTCTTCTTCTTCTTCTTCTGCTGCTGCTGCAGTCGATGCATCAATGCTCCTTGATTGGTTGTGACAGACAGGTGAGTTTAAAGATGGTCAACACTTCGCTGCCCTGAATCAAGAAAAAAAAAGGTTTCTTTCACAACGGACGCGACTGTTTAGCTGTTTTTAAATCTGAGAGACATGAAACACACTGTGATTTGCTGAAACTGATGTCAAACAGGTGAAATGCATTCTGGGAAATGTATTTCCTTTGTTTTGTTGTTTTTTGACAGACGAGCTGAGTGAAAAACCTCCTGAGACCTTCAACCTGTGTCTCCTCTTATAAACCTTCACCTTCAGCCTCATCTTCATCAGTAACAAAAGGAAAATGTGAAAATGTGCATTTAAAAAAAGAAAAAAGGAAGCGTAGCGTAAATGCAGAGAAACCTCCAAGGCCGACTCGTTGTCAAACTTCACAATAAAAGACAAAGGTTCAAACTGACAAAACATTTAGATTTTTAGTGTTTTCCCTGAGAAATGAAGGTTTGACTGGAGCTTTTCACAGCAGGAGTCAAATAAGTTGAGTTATTCAACTTAAGTTGTGTAACCGTGTTAAGAAATATTAAGAGATAAATATTTTGAAATAAAAAGCACTCATTGTTTTTATTTTTGTGTTATTTTCTTATTTCATGTAATAAAGATATATTTTTGTGGTAAAGAATGTAAAAGATAATATTTCAAAGGGGGGGTCCAATCAGTGATGGAGGTTTCAGGTGGACCGGATGTGGATGAGGACTGAACCGGAAGAGAAGGAGGAAGGAGACAGAGGAGAGGTGTCATGGCGGCGCGAGGCGACGGCCAGGAGAGACAGTGAAAAGGACAGTGGTGAAAGAAGGTTCACAACAGAGACCTGGGACAGAGACCTGGGACAGAGACCTGGGACAGAGACCTGGGACAGAGACCTGGAGGAAGGAGCAGTGAACTGAGACTCCGGAGGGAAACGTCCGCGAGCAGCGCGGCTAACGTTAGCCTAGCATGCTAACTAGCCTGAAGCTAACCCAGAGAGACTGTTGCCGTGGTGACGGAGCAGCAGGAGGTCCCGTGCGTCACGTGCGTGTCCAGCACAGACAACACCTGGATCTGGAGGGACTCGTGGTCGGAGGTCCAGGTCCGAGCAGACCGCTGGTGGACCAGACGGACCAGGACGGTGAGTTCAACGTCACCGCTGTGTTGTTTTATTTCTGCGCCTCGCGCGAAGCCGCCATGTTGGTTTGAGGCTAAAAGGATAAACATTTAATTTTCATTCAGTAGAAAAGAGCTTTAGGTCAGTGGTGGTGAAGACGGGACTGGGTTGATTTATAGAAATATTGAAAAGACCTTTGAGTTTCACAGAAACCATTTATTGTGGGAAATTATTGACTGAAACTACATTTAAAACAAAGAATGTGATTACGTTTTTTTTTTTTTTCATTATTGCTTGTGATTAATATTTACAAAAGTAAATAATTAATACTTACCAGTTTTCTGTGTTTAGGTTTAGGAGAACCTTAGAGTGTATTTTATGGACATTATAAAAACTAGGTGTAAGAAAAACACATTTAATTTAAAGGTAAGATGAATGAAGCCGGTCTGATGTTGGAGCCGCTGTCACTTTAATCCACATTAGCTGCCTGGGCGGCTGAACAACGGTGTGTGTGGGGGATTTAGTCTAATTAAACTACACGGTGTGTGTGTGTGTGTGTGTGTGTGTGTGTGTGTGTGTGTGTGTGTGTTGTGGTAATGAAGAACATGTCACCAGTGCAGCAAACATTTAATTTTCCAACTTTAGGTCAGAGGAATCACACACATGATGTGAGACTGAGACTGTGTTGATTTATAGAAATATTGAAAAGACCTTTGAGTTTGTGTGAAACCATTTTTAATGGAAATTATTGACTGAAACTCCATCATTCAAAACAAAGAATGTGATTCCTCCTCCTTTCTTTTTTTTCCTTATTCCTCCTCCTCTTCCTTCCTATTCCTCCAAAAGTAAATAATTAATACTTCCTCCCTCCAGTTTTCTGTGTTTAGGTTTAGGAGAACCTTAGAGTGTATTTTCCTGGACATTATAAAAACTTCCTCCTGTAAGAAAAACACATTTAATTTAAAGGTAAGATGAATGAAGCCGGTCTGATGTTGGAGCCGCTGTCACTTTAATCCACATTTCCTCCTCCTGTAAACTGGGTGAAAACTGATTCTTTTCTTTCCTTCTGACCACAGAGCAGTGGAGTCTGTTTGTGAAACTTCAGGCGTTTTTTCCTCCGGCGTTAATTTCTGTCTTTGTGGCCACAGGCCTTTGTAGGAGAGTGTGTGTCTGTGTGTGTCTGTGTGTGTGTGTGTGTGTGTCTGTGTGTGTGTGTGGCTTCTGGTTTTATTCACCTCAGCAAGAAGCTCCAACAAACCTGTGACTGAAACGAACTGAAAGGAAGCTGGAGATAAAAACATCAACGTGCAGCTCAGAATCAAACCTGCTCTGTATTATTGTTCAACAGTTTCATTTTGTTGTTTTTAAAGGGATAGTTCAACATTTTGTCAAATTGACCCATTGCCATATAGTCACAGCAGTAGGTTTGTTACCTTTAATTGTCGGTGCAAGCTATTTTTAGAACGGCGGAGCAGAGCCGTGAGCTGCTCAGAGCTTTTAGAGGGAAATACATGCAAAACCTCTGATGCACGTTGCCTTCAGGGACAGTTGTTCATCACCAGTCTCCGTATTTCCCTTTTAACGGCCTGTAAATTAAAAAGTTACCAAAAATTCTTGTATTAAGACTTTAGAGCAGATTGAAACCAACGTGTTTCTTCTTCTTCTTGGTTCCTGTCTGTTAGACGAAATGTAGTCATCCACGTGTGATGCGAGCCTCAGACCAGCAAAGCCTTCATCTGCCTTATTGGTTCAGACACATGGATTGGCTGATAGTTATCCTGATGTGAGTCACAGCTCTGCTCCGTCTGCTGCCTCTTCTTCCTCCTCCTCCTCCTCTTCCTCCTCTCTCCTCCTCTTCTTCCTCCTCCTCTTCTTCCTCCTCCTCTCTCCTCCTCCTCTTCCTCCTCCTCTTCTTCCTCTTCCTCCTCTCTCCTCCTCCTCCTCCTCTTCCTCCTCTCTCCTCTTCCTCCTCTCTCCTCTTCCTCCTCTTTCTCTCTCCTCCTCTTCCTCCTCTCTCCTCCTCCTCCTCTTCCTCTCTCCTCCTCCTCCTCTTCCTCTCTCCTCCTCCTCCTCTCTCCTCCTCTTCCTCTCTCCTCCTCCTCCTCCTCTCTCTTCCTCCTCCTCTTCCTCTCTCCTCCTCCTCCTCTTCCTCCTCTCTCCTCCTCCTCCTCTTCCTCTCTCCTCCTCTTCCTCCTCCTCTTCTTCCTCTTCCTCCTCTCTCCTCCTCTTCCTCCCTCCTCTTCCTCCTCCTCTTCTTCATCTTCCTCCTCCTCCTCCTCCTCTCTCCTCCTCCTCTCTCTTCCTCCTCTTCCTCTTCCTCCTCTCCTCCTCCTCCTCTCTCCTCCTCCTCTCTCTTCCTCCTCTCTCCTCCTCCTCCTCTTCCTCTTCCTCCTCCTCCTCCTCCTCCTCTCATCAGGAATCAGAGCAGCTTCTTCTTGTTTTTTCTTCCTCCAGGTCCCACCGGTGTCGTCAGAGTGGAGGAACATATGGTCGTGATTAGCGGTTCAAGCACAAGGTTAATGAACACACACACACACACACACACACACACACACACACACACACACACACACACACACACACACACACACACACACACCTCAGGTCTTGATGATGGTGAGTGAAACCAGGGAGATAATTGACAGGAGAACATGTGAACGCAGCATCCATCCATTAATAAACTGGTCTGACGTACGGCCAGGGGGGGGGGGGGGTTATCATTATTATTATAACAGACTTTTTATTCTTTATCAGCCAAAAAACAATCTTTAAGTTTAAGTCACGTCTGGTTTCCTCCATGACGACGGTTCAGAGACTTTGGGTCAAACTTTAGTTTTAATGACGTGAACTCACCAACACAGATCTGGAGTCAGCTCACACGTTAATAACCTACAACTCTAGGACGACTCCACAAACATTAAAGATAAAACACAGCGACCTCCTGTTCTCAGATCAGTTAATGAAACTTCTCACCTCGCTGTGTTTCAGTGTTTTTCTCTCTTGTTAAATAAAATCCAGTTTCCCTCTGATTAGTTTAAAGAAGTCTAAATTAAACTCTGCTGCGGCGGTGGCGGCGGCGGCGGCGGTGGCGACGGTGGCGGTGGCGGCGGCGGCGGCGTTCTCACCAGTCTGAGTCGACACGAGGTGAGAAACTAAAGTTTACAGCAGAAACTACACCAAGATGAAACTTAACTGTGACATGTTTAGATTTCATTTCCTGCTTCTTTTCTTTTTAAATCTCTGTCTTTCAGCGTTTTTATTGTTTTTAGACTAAACGTCAGTTTGAACCAGATCCTGGTTTTATATCAAACACTTTGATGTCGATGCGTTTAATGAAGAAAATAGTCACAGAACAGTCTTTAAGCTTTGATTCAACAGCGTCTGAAATCACCACAACTCACTGAATATTCACCTGGTTTCAAGTCATTTGGTTTATTATAAATGTCAGGTATATATTTATTAGTACTAGTCGTAACTCAGTTCTAGATCTCTGTAATGACAAACACATGGATGTTAAAGTGACGTCATCTATAGGAAGAACGTAGTGCAACACGTCTCCAGTCTGTTAACGTTTACATGGCTTTGACGGATCTACGTACGGTTTATATCAGAAGAAGAAGAAGAAGATCTTTAGATTTTTACAACCAGACTTTATTCACATCATGGACAATATCAGTTATTCACGCTCCCAAACACAGATATATGATCTATTTATAAACCACACATTCACACACAAACAACCACAACTCAGTCAATACACCAATAAATCAATCAATCAATCAATAAATTACTTAATTAATAAATCTGTCAGTCGTAGAAGGAGATTTTTGATTTTTACAGCCAGACTTTATTCACAAATTCCAGGACAATATCAGTTGTTCATATGACTCCACCACAGATATATGATCTATTTATAAATCCATATCATAAATACACATTCATACACACAAACACACAAACAACACCAACACGAGCCGTCAATAAATAAATAA
>CM064890.1:485000-510000 GCA_030347415.2 Decapterus maruadsi
AATTACACTCCATCATGGCTGAGAGCTCATTAAAAATGGATATGAGTGGTTGACTAACAGTAGCTCCCAGGCTGCGAGGTGTCAACGGGCCGCGCCGCCGCCGCATCGCCGCCTTCCCTCCATGTTGTAAAAAATTCAAGCTGATGTGACACAGCGGGCACATTGGAGCCAGACGCGCGCGCTGAGTTATAGCGCTCATTTCCACGAGGAGACGGTTTAAGGGAAAGCAAAAGGGAATCTGGCAATTTTACAGCGACACTGCAGAGAAGGAGGAGGAGGAGAGAGGAGGAGGAAGATAGAGGAGGAGGAGAGAGGAGGAGGAGGAGGAGGAAGAGAGAGGAGGAGGAAGAGGAGGAGGAGGAAGAGGAGGAGGAGGAAGAGGAGGAGGAAGATAGAGGAGGAAGAGGAGGAGGAGGAGGAGGAGGAGAGAGGAGGAGGAGGAGGAGGAGGAAGAGAGAGGAGGAGGAGGAGGAGAAAAGAGGAGAGAGGAGGAGGAAGAGGAGGATGAAGAGGAGGAAGAGGAGGAGAAAAAAGGGGGAGGAGGAAGAGGAGGAGAGAGGAGGAAGATGAGAGAAGAGGAAGAGGAGGAAAAGGAGGAGAGAAGAGGAGGAAGAGGAGAAAAGAGGAGAGAGGAGGAGGAAGAGGAGGATGAAGAGGAGGAAGAGGAGGAGAAAAAAGGGGGAAGAGGAGGAGGAGGAAGAGGAGGAGGAGGAAGAGGAGGAGGAGAAAAAAGGAAGAGGAGAAGGAGGAGAAAAAAGGAGGAGGAAGATGAGGAGAGAGGAGGAGGAGGAGAAGGAGAAAAAAGGAGGAGGAGGAGAAAAAAGGAGGAGGAAGAGGAGGAGGAAGAGGAGGAGAAAAAGGGAGGAGGAAGAGGAGGAGAAAAAAGGAGGAGGAAGAAGAGGAGAAAAAAGGAGGAAGAGAAAAAAGGAGGAAGAGGAGGAGAAAAAGGAGGAAGAGAAAAAAGGAGGAGGAAGAGGAGGAGAAAAAAGGAGGAGGAAGAGGAGGAGAAAAAGGGAGGAGGAAGAGGAGGAGAAAAAAGGAGGAAGAGGAGCAAAAAGGGGGAAGAGGAAGAGGAGGAACTGTCGTCAGGAACCGGCTCCTGAACTCCCTGACCTGTACACACGCACTATGACATCATCTGATCAGCTGATCCGACCTGTGGTGGGCGTGGCCACAGGCTCAGAGGGGGCGGAGCCATCTTCACCCTCCGTGGAGAGACAAGGCTACAGTCCAGACCGAACGGACCTGAAGGCCTCCTCTGTTTCCATGGAGACAAACTAAAGTCTGTGACATCACATGTCCATGTTCAAGGATCTGTTTCCTTCCTTCCTTCCTTCCTTCCTTCCTTCCTTCCTTCCTTCCTTCCTTCCTTCCTTCCTTCCTTCCTTCCTTCCTTCCTTCCTTCCTTCCTTCCTTCCTTCCTTCCTTCCTTCCTTCCTTCCTTCCTTCCTTCCTTCCTTCCTTTCCTCCTTCCTTCCTTCTTTCCTTCCTTCCTTCCTTCCTTCCTTCCTTCCTTCCTTCCTTCCCTCCTTCCTTCCTTCCTTCCTTCCTTCCTTCCTTCCTTCCTTTCCTTCCTTCCTTCCTTCCTTCCTTCCTTCCTTCCTTCCTTCCTTCCTTCCTTCCTTCCTTCCTTACTTCTTCTTCCTCTTTTGATCCAGTTGACCCAATCTGTTCCCTATATACGTACCTCCAACTTTCTTTCCTCCCATCTTTCCCTTTTCCTTCCTTCCTTCCTTCCTTCCTTCCTTCCTTCCTTCCTTCCTTCCTTCCTTCCTTCCTTCCTTCCTTCCTTCCTTCCTTCCTTCCTTCCTTCCTTCCTTCCTTCCTTCCTTCCTTCCTTCCTTCCTTCCTTCCTTCCTTCCTTCCTTCCTTCCTTCCTTCCTTCCTTCCTTCCTTCCTTCCTTCCTTCCTTCCTTCCTTCCTTCCTTCCTTCCTTCCTTCCTTCCTTCCTTCCTTCCTTCCTTCCTTCCTTCCTTCCCCTACCCAAACAGGAGGAAGAACGTGTGTGAGTTAAAGGTGAACAACAGAAACCTTCTGACACTGAGACAATGAACTCATTTGCGTTTATTTCCAGAACAAAAACTTGGAAAATGGATAAAACTACTTTCAAATTTCTAGTTTTATTTTGTGACTCATTAGAAGGAGGATTTTATTCCATAAAGGAAGGAAACAACATGTTGGACACAGTGATGTGATTTATCATGAAGTGGAACACGTGTGTGTGTGTTTCCTCCAGATGCTTTAACAACCTGCTTCCTGTGACAGACGGTGCACTGAGACGGTTAATGATGGGATGGATCCGTCTCCTCTCTACAGGTGAGTCGGCTCGCACCTGTAGAGTCTCTGCTCCTCCTCCTCCTCCTCCTCCTCCTCCTCGCTGCTGCAGTAGTTTCTCTGTGGTTGCCATGGTGACGCAGCCAGTTGAATTTAAAAAGAAGTCAAAATGTGATTTTTGTCCACGAGGTCTGCTGCTGCTTTTATTCTGAAAACCCAGAGACAGAGAGAGAGAAGACTTCCTGTGACAAACTCCTGCTGCTCCATTTGTCACATGTTGCATCCCATCAGATACACAACGTCTGCAGGGACACACACACACACACACGCGCACACACACAGACACACACACAGTCAGACACGCACACACACACACACACACACACACACACACAGTCAGCTGGATGACAGAATATAGGAGAATAAATCACAGACAGATGTTGAGCTTCTTGGCGACGAGGCCGCCCTCATTAATCAACACTTATCAGCTGCTCAGAGACAGAGGAGGAGGAGGAGGAGGAGAAGGAGGAGGAGGAGAAGAAGACAGGGAGGAGGAGACAGGGAGGAGGAGGAGGAGGAGGAGGAGAAGAAGAAGACAGGGAGGAGGAGGGAGGAGGAGACAGGAGGAAGAGGAGACAGAGGGAGGAGGAGGAGGAGGAGGAGGAGGAGGAGGAGGAGGAGGAGAGAGGAGGAAGAGGACAGAGGAGGAGGAGGAGAGGAGGAGGAGGAAGAGGAGGAGGAGAAGAAGACAGGGAGGACAGAGGAGGGGGAGGAGGAGGAGGAGAGGAGGAGGAGGAGACAACAGGAGGAGAAGAAGAAGACAGGGAGGAGGAGAAGAATGGTCCCTGGAGGAGGACGGGAACATCATGCAGGAGGGAAAAGACAATATTTATTTGTTTCCACCCAGTCGTGTTTCCATGTGAACTGGTCTGAGATGGAAGTGACTCACTTTCAGGAGACAGGAGGAAGAGCTCACAGATGAACAACACTGATAAATAACACAACAGGCTTCATGACGTCTCCTACAGCTCAGACAGCAGGAGGTCAGAGGACGGAGGGAGAGAAGAAGAAGAAGCAGAAGAAGAAGCAGTGTTTCTTCTGTAAATGACACTTTTTTCTTCTTTTTTTTCTCTAATCGATGTCCAGAAGTTTAAAGTGTGAACATTTCTTCTTTTTCGCTGCAGCGCTTAATGAGCTTTTCACAGATTTCCACAAACAACAGGCCATCAGAAATATTTAGCTTTGTTTCCACTGGTCCAGTGGTCTGTTTCTGTAGTGAACTGGTCTGAGATGGAAGCTGGTCTGTAGTGGACTGGTCTCAGGTCTGATCTGTACTGGTCTGTACAGGTCTGTACTGGTCTGTACTGGTCTGTACAGGTCTGTAGTGGTCTGAGCTGGTCTGAGCTGGTCTCAGTGGTCAGATGAACAACACTGATAAATGGTCAACAGGTCTCTGGTCTGAGTGGTCTCCTACAGCTCAGACAGCAGGAGGTCAGAGGACTGGAGTGGGAGCTGGTCTGAAGAAGAAGTCAGAAGAAGCTGGTCAGTGGTTTGGTCTGTAAATGAGCTGGTCAGTGGTCTGTTCTTCTGTAGTGGTCTGTTCTTTTAGTGGTCTGAAGTGGTCTGAGCTGGTCTCTGGTCTGAAGTTTGAAAGTGGTCTGAACATTTCTGGTCTGTAGTGGTCTTTCTGAGCTGGTCTGAGCTGGTCTGTACAGGTCTGAGCTGGTCTGTACTGGTCTGTTCTGGTCTGTAGTGGTCTGAGCTGGTCTGTAGTGGTCTGAGCTGGTCTGTAGTGGTCTGAGCTGGTCTGTAGTGGTCTGAGCTGGTCTGTAGTGGTCTGTTCTGGTCTGTAGTGGTCTGTTCTGGTCTGTAGTGGTCTGAGCTGGTCTGTAGTGGTCTGAGCTGGTCTGAGCTGGTCTGTAGTGGTCTGAGCTGGTCTGTAGTGGTCTGAGCTGGTCTGTAGTGGTCTGTGCTGGTCTGAGCTGGTCTGTAGTGGTCTGAGCTGGTCTGTACAGGTCTGTAGTGGTCTGTGCTGGTCTGTACAGGTCTGTAGTGGTCTGTGCTGGTCTGAGCTGGTCTGTAGTGGTCTGAGCTGGTCTGAGCTGGTCTGTAGTGGTCTGAGCTGGTCTGTAGTGGTCTGAGCTGGTCTGTAGTGGTCTGAGCTGGTCTGTAGTGGTCTGAGCTGGTCTGAGCTGGTCTGAGCTGGTCTGTAGTGGTCTGTAGTGGCCTGAACTCATCAGTCTCAGTCTGTGGCTGCAGGATGATGTGACTCCGGCGACTTGCAGCGTCAGATCAATGAAAAGCCTCTTAGTGGAGCTGCTTCAACATCTGCTATCGAACCAGCGCTTTCACACTTTCAGACTCTCAGACCTTCAGACTCTCAGACCTTCAGACTCTCAGACCTTCAGACCTCCACAAGTCAAAGACGTTTTTCTCTTTCTGTGTCGCCGCCGCCGCAGCCGCCGCCACTCTGAGTGTGTGTGTGTGTGTGTGTGTGGCGTTCTCTTTACATATTCATCCATGCTGTTGGAAGCCAGAGTCATGAGGAGGCAGCAGCTCAGACTTTGACTTGTATCGATAGGAAACAGAGGCTGTGTGATGTGAGTCTGCCATGTTCAGTGTGATACCAGCACTAATATTCATAATAATAATGATAGTAATGATAATAATGGAGCCTTGTTGTGTGTGTGGCTCCCACAGTGAGACAGTTTCACTACTATCAGTGTAATTAGCGTTCATTTACACATCAGGCTGCGTTCACAACAACAGCTCTCTGCTCTCCGATCCAATTACGTCTGACAATTTAACCACGTTTCTCAAGTCGCAGTTTCTAATACTTCTCCTTTCTGTTAATTGACTGTGAATGGAATTGAATCAGCTTTTAGTTCCGTCAGTCGACTCGTCTCCGTTTGTCTCCGAGCTCCTTCACTTCCTGTCGTCAGTCGACTGAAACTCTGAGTTTCATCTCAGTCACAGGAAACTACACTAACTTCATCATTATATAATAAATATATATATATAGTTAACTCATCTTATTCAAACCCACTAACAGGAAGCTGTCTGCACAACTTCTACTAAAGGCCCCAGACCGGTTCCTCTGTGTCTGTGTCTCTCCAGTTTAGATGAAACTAGGCCGGTTCCACAGAATCCTAGAAACGGGTTAAAAACCTTTAAAAACAGCTGCTAAAAATAAGATTTCTTACCAAACATATTATTTTGATTATGCTCAGGGAAAGACAAAGATTCAATGTTACCTTTAACTGTCTGCTCTATGGCGTAGCTCTGAGCAGCTCACGGCTCTGCTCCGCCGTTCTAAAAACTGCTTGCACCAACAAAAAAAGGTAACGAACCTACTGCTATGACTATAGGGGTTATGGTGATGGGCCAGTTTGCCTAAATGTTGAACTATCCCTTTAAAGGCTGCAGCTCTGTGTGTGTTTCCAGGTGTGATGTGAGGACTGAGCTGGTTTCAGCAGCGAGGGTCAAATCTTGACATCCTCCTTTAATTCAGTGTGAGGTTTAATTGCAGGTTTAATAGTGCCCCCCCCCCTCCCCCGAAGCTGTTGACTAAAGCAGGAGAACCCCCCCCCCCTGTCAGAACCGCTGGGCTGACTAACAGCTGTGTGATGAGTCTCACCCCGCTGCACTATGGGAGGCATGGCAGGGGTTAACCCCCCCCCCCCCCCCATCCCCTCCCCTCCTCCTCCCCGAGCCTATAGCAGGGAAACAATGCCCTTATCTGGTTCTCTCCCCCTGCCCCCTCCCACCCCCCCCCCACCCCCACATTTAGCCCCTGTGCCAGCCACAAATTTGCATGTCAATCATGGCAGCGGATGACATTTAAAAAGCCTGTAAAAGGACTGGTAGGAAATCACAGGAATTAATTGCGAAGCTCGTGTGCACATTTGTGTGAAATGTACACACACACACACACACACACATGCATACACACACACCATCACGTACACACACACACACACACACAATCTCCCCCTATCTTCCCACACACACTGCTCACCAGGAATTGTAATTACTTTACATTTCTTTGTTAGAGGGAGGAAATTACCAAATGGTTGAAGGAAGCGTTTCTGTCAACTTCTCTCTTTTTTTGATACAATTAACATTGTAGATATCAAAAAGTCTCACATGTAGGAACTATGAATTCTGGGAGTCCCCCCCTCTCCTCCCCCCCCTCCCCTCCTCCCTCCTCAGTCTCTTTGAGTTCATCTGAATAAAACAAACAGCAGCAGCTTCTTCTTCTTCTTCTTCTTCTTCTTCTTCTTCTTCTTCTTCTTCTTCTTGTAGATCAGTAGAAACCAGCAGAGTCTTTATTCTCCGTCCGTCCACTGGAACACAGACTGGTGACGTAAAGACACTGATACGAAGCGCTGTCCTCCAGTCTGGACAATATCCTCCAATAACTTATTGTATTTATTCACGATTCATTCATTCATTGAGTTTCTGGTCACATTTTAAAGCTGGAGACACTAACGGTCACTGTCCATGCAGTAGTTACACAGGAACAGGTTAGCAGAGCAGAGCTAGCACAGCAGAGCTAGCAGAGCAGAGCTAGCAGAGCAGAGCTAGCACAGCAGAGCTAGCACAGCAGAGCTAGCAGAGCAGAGCTAGCACAGCAGAGTTAGCACAGCAGAGCTAGCACAGCAGAGCTAGCAGAGCAGAGTTAACACAGCAGAGTTAGCACAGCAGAGTTAGCACAGCAGAGCTAGCACAGCAGAGCTAGCACAGCAGAGCTAGCACAGCAGAGCTAGCACAGCAGAGCTAGCAGAGCAGAGCTAGCAGAGCAGAGCTAGCGGAGCAGAGCTAGCAGAGCAGAGCTAGCGGAGCAGAGCTAGCAGAGCAGAGCTAGCGGAGCAGAGCTAGCGGAGCAGAGCTAGCAGAGCAGAGCTAGCACAGCAGAGCTAGCACAGCAGAGCTAGCAGCCGCGCTAAGGAAGATGAACTGAACTGGACCAGAAGAAGAACAGGACAGAACCAACGCTCCGACCTGGAGTCAGTGATGCAACATCTGGAGTCAGAACCACCACTGGACTGGAACGGTAAGGTGGTCCTGTTTGTCTTCGCTCTCGTGCAAGTTTGTGATGCACATCTGTGTGTGTGTGTGTGTGTGTGTGTGTGTGTGTGTGTGTGTGTGTGTGTGTGTGTGTGTGTGTGTGTGTGTGTGTGTGTGTGTGGATTGATCACCTGATCCCGGAGTCGAACATTTAAAAGATGAATATTCTCAATTACATCGTTCTCATTAGAGTCTGACCTTCAAGTCAAACACCACCTCACCCCCCAGTATTGATCGTCCTGGTGCTGTGGCCTTTTCCCTGGAGCCATGACAACCGCCGGGTCCGGGCCCACAGAACCAGGAGGTCGGGGGGCGGGGCCTGTTGCCGACGCCGCCGCAGCCTGGCGTCAGAGGAGGAGGAGGAGGAGGAGACGGGACGGGAGCCAAACATGAGGTAGAGAGCAGCAGCGGGTCCAGACAGGCAGACGGGTCCAGTCGGGTCCAGAGTTGATTAGTGATCAGTGGCGATGGGGGCGGAGCCAGACGGAGGTCGATCAATCACGCCTCAGAACTGCAACACTGGGCAACTTCAGTTTGATTAAATGAGCGACGGTGACGCATAAAAAGTCCAGAATAAGGAGTGCAGTAAATTGTGCTGAGAGGCCGAAGGAGGGAGGAAGGAGGGGGGCGGAGGGAGGAAGGAGGAGAGGAGGAGGAGGGGGGGGGAGTCGGGTATAAGTCAAAACCTGTCATTTAAAGGAGCTCACGGCTTCGTCTGATTTATCCTGCTGACTGAGCGGTTTCTGTGGGGGCGGGGCTTAATATGCAAATGAGTTGATGTCAGAAGGAGGTGAGACAGGTGTGACATCAGGAGAGAGGAGGAGGACACCTGTAAAACTTTATTGACACTGATAAAGACAACAGGCCGACGTGTGACGATGAAGAAGAGAGAAGCAGAAGAGGAGAACCGGAGGAGAAGAACCAGAGGAGGAGAACCAGAGGAGGAGAACCAGAGGAGGAGAACCAGAGGAGAAGAACCAGAGGAGAGAACCAGAGGAGGAGAACCGGAGGAGGAGAACCGGAGGAGGAGAACCAGAGGAGGAGAACCAGAGGAGGAGAACCAGAGGAGGAGAAGAGGAGGAGAACCAGAGGAGGAGAACCAGAGGAGGAGAAGAGGAGGAGGAGAACCAGAGGAGGAGAACCAGAGGAGGAGAACCAGAGGAGGAGAACCGGAGGAGGAGAACCAGAGGAGAAGAACCAGAGGAGGAGAACCAGAAGAGGAGAACCAGAGGAGAACCAGAGGAGAACCAGAGGAGGAGAACCGGAGGAGGAGAACCGGAGGAGGAGAACCAGAGGAGGAGAACCAGAGGAGGAGAACCAGAAGAGGAGAACCAGAGGAGGAGAACCAGAGGAGGAGAACCGGAGGAGGAGAACCGGAGGAGGAGAACCGGAGGAGAACCGGAGGAGGAGAACCGGAGGAGGAGAACCAGAGGAGGAGAACCAGAGGAGGAGAACCAGAGGAGAACCGGAGGAGGAGAACCGGAGGAGGAGAACCGGAGGAGGAGAACCGGAGGAGAACCAGAGGAGGAGAACCAGAGGAGGAGAACCAGAGGAGAACCGGAGGAGGAGAACCAGAGGAGGAGAACCAGAGGAGGAGAACCAGAGGAGAACCGGAGGAGGAGAACCAGAGGAGGAGAACCAGAGGAGAAGAACCAGAGGAGGAGAACCAGAGGAGGAGAAGCACCAATAGTTTGAGGTAGAGTCTGGAGGTTTGTTGTCGTTGAAAATGGTGAACTACCCCTTTAACATGTGTATTACCATTTAGTAACGGTGCATCTTGTCGTCAGTAACGGTGACGGCGTAACGGAGGAAACTGAAAACGTATCGCCGTTAGCAACAACGTTTATCCATCACGCGGTGAGACGTTTAGAGACACTGTTTTATTCTGAAACGTTGTCGTCTGAGCTGTGTCTGTGTGTGTCTGTGTCTGTGTGAGTCTGTGTTGTTGTTGCAGGTCAAAGTGTCAGTGACTCGTCACCACCTCCTTCATCTCCAGGTGACGTGGTGTTAGTGATGAAGAGGAGGACGGCGCTGTAAGCCTCTTACGGAGCTGCTGGAGTGGATTAAGAGCAGAGAGGGAACGGAGGCCGGTCTTTATCTGCGGCGCCGTGCGGGGCGGCGTGGGGCGGTGGAGCGTCGCCGTGGCGCCCGGCGGCTGCTGCTCGTCTGAAGAGGGTGACACGCCGTGATCTGGTTCCTGTTCCCAGGTCTAATTACCGGCTTGATCAGCGGCCTGACCTTTCACATTCAGCCTGGACAAAGAAGGAGCTGCCACCGTGATGGAGGGGGGGAGGAGGAGGAGGAGGAGGAGGGGGAGGGACCACAAGGACTCCTGGTAATTGGGCCTTTTTATCCTTCAGGGTTGTAATGACATGACCCGTGTTCCTCTGATCTCTCTCTCTTTGTCTCTTCCTCCTCTCTTTAACACCTCCTCTTTAACTTCATCCCTCTCCTCCTCTCCTTCTCTCTCTGTCTGTCACTGCGCTTTTATCGATCCACCATCATCATCAGACTCGTCTTCATCTTCTAGGAAGGAAGGTCACTGTTTAAAACAGTGGTTCTCAACGTGGGGTCCAGGGACCCCCAGGGGTCCTTGGGAGACTCCAAGGGGGTCCCCAACTTTTTCTTGAAATTCTACAACTTTTTTTTTCTTTTTGATAACTTTTTTTTTGAGAATTTAATTTTTTTTGAGAATTACATTTTTTTGAGAATTTAATTTTTTTTTGAGAATTTCTAATATTTATAATTGAGAATTTGAAATTATTGTTTTTTTGAGAATTATTTTTTTTAATATAATTAATTCTTTTGAGAATTTCTAATATTTATATTTGAGAATTTAATTTTTTTTTGAGAATTTCTAATATTTATAATTGAGAATTTGAAATTATTGTTTTTTTGAGAATTAATTTTTTTATATAATTAATTTTTTGAGAATTTCTAATAGGCCTATTTATATTTGAGAAATAATTTTTTTTGAGAATTTTTTTTTTTGAGAATTTACAACTTTTTGTGGAAAATAAACTTTTTTATAATTACTTTTTTTTGAGAATTTCAAATTTTTATTGAGAATTTCTAATATTTATATTTGAGAATTTGAAATTATTTTTTGGAGAATTAAAATTTTTTTATAATTAATTTTTTTTGAGAATTTCTAATATTTATATTTGAGAATTATTTTTTTTTTAGATTTTTTTTTTTTGAGAATCTACAACTTTTTGTAGAAAATAAACTTTTTTTTTTTTTTTTAACTTTTTTTGAGATTTTCTTCTTACAAATGTTTTTAAAAAATTGGAGAAATTGTACCACTTTTTTCCAGAAATGTCTCTACAATATTTATAATATTTCCAAATATTTCCAAAAATTCATGCCACTGGCCCTAATTTGAATGTACAAAGAACAAGTATTTCTGGTGTGTGCTTAAAAAATTAGTCCAATGGGGGTCCATGGTCTGATTTGTGTCAATTTTGGGGTCCTTAATGTAAAAAAGGTTGAGAACCACTGGTTTAAAACATCACCTTTCATCCAAAATCTCTTTTTTTTTTTTTTTTGTCCATTTTTATCTCAACTAGCTGGAGCTTTAGTGAGATGACATCATCCAGGTGAGAGGTCAGAGGTCAACCTACAGTGATGACATCATCCAGGTCAGAGGTCAGAGGTCAACCTACAGACCCTGGACTCAGAGGGAACAGCACCAGCCTATTATAAGGAGACACGGAGGAGGAGACACTGGAGAGTTTGTTGGACGTCGCCTCACAATGATGATGATGATGATGATAAGAGGAAGGTCAGTCAGTTGCACACACACACACACACACACACACACACACACACACACACACACACACACACACACACACACACACACACGCACATATATACACATTTATATAAACACATGCAGCTGGTTTGACATTTTCATTTAATTAGCCGTTACCATGCGACTCAGTAAAACTGTCCCAACGCTCCGGCAGGAAGCAGCACCCTGATTATCTCTTTACACTGCAAACACACTCGCACAACAACACACAACAACACACACAACGACACACACACACATCATTATCATTCAACATGGATCAGGAATCAGAATGTGCCGATGATCAAACAACCAGAGCTGAACCGGGTTCAAACACTGGTGTCCTGATGCTGAGAAGCTGCTGCTGATAAGAGCAGCAGATCCTGCTCTGATAGCAGCCACTACACCGCCTGCCCCCCCCTCCTCCTCCTCCCCACCACCACCTCCACCTGAGCACCAACAGACGCTGGTTGGACCATTAGCTCCTGTTCACCCCCCCCCCCCCCTCCTCCTCCTCCTCCCGTCCCCGTAACTGTCACCAGGAAGTGAATCTCCAACATGGAGCTGTCACCTGTAAACCTGTTATTATGGGATGTTTCTCAGAGACTCACTTCCACCGTTTAGTGTTTTATATGTTGAATATACAATATACTCTGCAAAAACTCATCATCTTTCCATGAATGTTTGTCGTATTTGTAGTCAAATTTCCACTTAAAATAAGACTCATCGCCTAAAACTCACCTAGTTTCAAACGGATGTGACTCTTTCCTTCTGTTCTGACTCAGTTCAACAGGAATAACAGAAGAAGAGACGAGTCTTTATTCTAAATAAAATAAAAGCCTGTCCCATGTAGACGCCTGTTCTGCAGCTGAAGCAGATAAAAGCCTGAGCTGCTATTGGAGGATTTACAGTAATAATATACAATATACTGTGAGTGATTGACACTGTCCTGGTCCTGGTCCTGGTCCTGGTCCTGGTCCTGGTCCTGGTCCTGGTCCTGGTCCTGGTCCTGGTCCTGGTCCTGGTCCTGGTCCTGGTCCTGGTCCTGGTCCTGGTCCTGGTCCTGGTCCTGGTCCTGGTCCTGGTCCTGGTCCTGCAGCAGCAGATCATAAATAGAGACTTTATTCCAGCGACTTCTTCTTCTTCTTCTTCTTCTTGGCTTAAAGGACACAAATCTATGGTCCCATTTTCAGCAGGGAAATAAGCTGTGAATGAATCCACAACTGTTATTAAAGTGAAATAAAGTTAATTCTGCCGCTGCAGAGAATTATCTTTGCCCGAGAATCCGATCCAACGTTTCCCTCTAATATGGTAGTTATATCAAATATTAGATGAAGCACTCTCAATTGAAATCTTCCTTATGTGGACGATAATGACTTTCCTGCTTGAATCCAATTTAAGAGCCTCTAATGGCCCCGTAATGTTTCCCTGCACGGCAAATTAACATCCATACATGAGGCCCCGGCACCGAAAAGAGACACTTTTACTCACTTTTAAACTCAGTGATTTGCCTTTTTCTCCCCAGAAGAAATAACACTGAAGAAATGAGCTGCAATTATTATTAATACCACTCTGCAGACGCCGCCGCCGCCGCCGCCGCCGCCGCCTTCCTTTATTGCACACATGCACTGTTTAAATATTGGCTCTCGCAAACAGTATCAGGCAGTTATAGTGTATTAATAAAAGTGGAGGAGACTCAGAGCTTCTCCTGTTTGTTTCCCTCTCACGGTGTAATAATACAGTAATAAGTGGAGCTGGAGGGGGAGGGGGGGGGGGGGGGGGGGGGGGGGTGACTGATCCTATCTGCTCATACAGATGTGTATCACAGCCAATAACATCTGGCAGCAGCAGCAGCAGCAGCAGCAGCAGAGTGGTTATCACAGCTTCACTCTCATTTCTACAAGGCGTCGCGCTGAGGAGGAAAATACCAGAGGAGGAGGAGGAGGAGGAGGAAGAGGAGGAGGAGGGGGAGGAGAGAAGAGGAGGAGGAGGAGGAGGAGGAGAGGAGGGGGAGGAGGAGGAGGAAGAGGAGGAGGAGGAAGAGGAGGGGGAGGAGGAGGAAGAAGAGGAGGAGGAAGAGGAGGAGGAGGAGGAGAGAGGAAGAGGAGGGGGAGGAGGAGGAGGAGGAGGAGGAGGAGGAGAGAGGAAGAGGAGGGGGAGGAGGAGGAGGAAGAGGAGGAGGAGGAAGAGGAGGAGGGGGAGGAGAGAGGAGGAAGGGGGGGGAGGTGGGGGAGAGGAGAGAAGAGGTGGGGGAGGAGGAGGAGGAGGAGGAAGAGGAGGAGGGGGAGGAGAGAGGAGGAAGGGGGGGGAGGTGGGGGAGTGAGGAGAGAAGAGGAGGGGGGGGGAGGAGGAGGAGAGAGGAAGAGGAGGAGAGAAGAGGAGGAGTGTCTGAAATATTTGAAAAATGAAAAGTGAAAAATTGACTGAAGTTTCCTTTAAATGTCTGTAAATACACCTGTGGTAAAGTCAGCTCCTCTTCCTCCTCCTCTTCCTCCTCCTCCTCCTCCTCCCCCTCCTCCTCCCTCCTCCTCCTCCTCCCTCCTCCCTCCTCCTCCACCACCTCCTCCTCCTCCTCCTCTTCCTCCTCCTCCTCCTCTTCCTCCTCCTCCTCCTCTTCCTCCTCCTCCTCCTCCTCCTCCTCCTCCTCCTCCTCCTCCTCCTCCTCCTCCTCCTCTTCTCTCCTCCTCCTCCTCTTCCTCCTCTTCCTCCTCCTCCTCCTCTCTCCTCCTCCTCTTCTATCCTCCTCCTCCTCTTCCTCCTCTTCCTCCTCCTCCTCCTCTCTCCTCCTCCTCCTCCTCCTCTTCTCTCCTCCTCCTCCTCTTCCTCTTCCTCCTCCTCCTCCTCCTCCTCTCCTCCTCCTCCTCCTCCTCCTCCTCCTCCTCCTCCTCCTCCTCTTCCTCCTCCTCCTCCTCCTCCTCTTCCTCCTCCTCCTCCTCTTCTCTCCTCCTCCTCCTCTTCCTCCTCCTCCTCCTCCTCCTCCTCCTCCTCCTCCTCCTCCTCCTCTCTCTCTCCTCCTCCTCCTCTTCCTCCTCTTCCTCCTCCTCCTCCTCTCTCCTCCTCCTCCTCCTCCTCCTCCTCTCTCCTCCTCCTCCTCCTCCTCCTCCTCCTCCTCCTCTCCTCCTCCTCCTCCTCTCTCCTCCTCCTCCTCCTCCTCCTCTTCTCTCCTCCTCCTCCTCCTCCTCCTCCTCCTCTTCCTCCTCTTCCTCCTCCTCCTCCTCTCTCCTCCTCTCTCCTCCTCCTCTTCTCTCCTCCTCCTCCTCTTCCTCCTCTTCCTCCTCCTCCTCCTCTCTCCTCCTCCTCCTCCTCCTCTTCCTCCTCCTCCTCCTCTTCTCTCCTCCTCCTCCTCCTCTTCCTCCTCCTCCTCCTCTTCTCTCCTCCTCCTCCTCTTCCTCCTCCTCCTCCTCCTCCTCCTCCTCCTCCTCTCTCCTCCTCCTCCTCCTCCTCTTCTCTCCTCCTCCTCCTCTTCCTCTTCCTCCTCCTCCTCCTCTTCCTCCTCCTCTTCCTCTTCCTCCTCCTCTTCCTCCGCCTCCTCCTCTTCTCTCCTCCTCCTCCTCTTCCTCCTCCTCCTCCTTCTCCACCTCCTCCTCCTCCTCCTCCCCTCCTCCTCCTCCTCCTCCTCCTCCTCCTCCTCCTCCTCCTCCTCCTCCTCCTCCTCCTCCTCCACCTCCTCCACTTCCTCCTCCTCCTCTTCCTCCTCCTCCTCCTCCTCCTCCTCTTCCTCTCTCCTCCTCCTCTTCCTCCTCTTCCTCCTCCTCTCTCCTCCTCCTCCTCCTCCTCCTCCCCCCTCCTTTCTCCTCCTCCTCCTCCTCCTCCTCCTCCTCCTCCTCCTCCTCCTCTTCCTCCTCTCTCCTCCTCCTCCTCCTCCTCTTCCTCCTCTCTCCTCCTCCTCTCCTCCTCCTCCTCCTCTTCCTCCTCCTCCTCTCTCCTCCTCCTCTTCCTCCTCTCTCCTCCTCCACCTCCTCCTCCTCCTACTCCTCCTCCTCCTCCTCCTCCTCTTCCTCTCTCTTCCTCCTCCTCCTCTCTCCTCCTCCTCCTCTTCCTCCTCCTCCTCTTCCTCCTCCTCCTCCTCCCTCCTCGTCTCTTTTTCTCTGCATCCTTGTCTATACAACGACCTTGGTTGCCATGGCTACAGAGGATGGCTCCATCTGGACGGCATCAGTCATAATGGAGGTGAACAGTGAACCATTGTCTAAACGCCGTCAGGTCTTTATGACCCCCCCCCCCCCACTGGTCACCTCCCCCCTCCCCCTTCCATCCTGTCATCATTACTGCTGGTTGCCTAGCAATGGATGTAAAGATGAACTATGGTGTTATAGTATAGACATTTTCAATGTATACACTGTTGACAACACAATCAAGACATGATGAAATTATAACTAGATGGTACTTAAAGATCTGATTTTTCTACTGATTTCAAGTGAAAATCAGCTTGAAAGAAGTAAAAAGTGTTAAAAACAAGCTGATTTTAATGTGATGAGTCTGATTTTAATAGAATGAGATTAGTTTGGACTGAAATGAGACAAATAGTGGGTTTTTTTGCAGTGTTGTAATGTATTGTAATGTAAACGTGCAGCGTGCAGGGAGACTGTCTCTAGTGGTCGGGGGAGGAACTGCAGCTGCAGGTGTGATCATCACTAACGACGTGAACCAGCGCTTCGTCACCGTGATGCAGCTTCAACGCGTCGCCCTCCGTCCACGTCTGACTCTCATTGATCTAAGGAAGTAATAAAGCGTCCCGTGATCCTCAGTGGGAGAGATTTATGTCTCCGGCAGGAAGCGGCGCTGCACACTGAGCTCAGAGACATTAGTGTCACCGCTGATGCCAGGAGGACGCCGCCGCCGCCGCCGCCGCCGCCGCCGCCACCGCCACCGCCACCGAGCCAAACAGAGTAAATGAAGCTGCGTGATTTATGAAAACCAGAGGAACGAGGGCTGACGGGCGACGAGACGGAAACCAGAACCACACAGTCCAGAAGACCAGCAACCAGCACCAACAGGTCCTGGAGCTTCTGCTGCACCAACAGTCGGTTAAAGGGACAGTTCAACATTTAGTCAGATCCTCCTCTCACCTTAATCCCTACACTGCAAACACTCAAAATCTTTCCAAGAATATTTGTCTTATTTCTGGTCAAAACTAATTAAACTAAGACTCATCACCTAAAAATTAACGTGTTTTCACTTTGAAATAAGTAAAAAGCAGTAGAAAAGTAGAAAAATCTCCCAGTGAAAGCAGGTTTTCTGTGCTCATAATAAGAAAGAAAAACTTGCTCCAAATTCAGATTTTTCCACTTATTCCAAGCGAAAATCTGCTTGAAAGAAGTAAAAAGTGTCTAAAAACAAACTGCTTTTAATGTGATGAGTCTGATTTTAAGGAAAATGAGTTTAGATTTGACTGGAAATAGTCTAAATAGTAGTTTTTTCAGTGTATCATCACCTTTAATCATCGGTGCATGTTGTTTTGAGATGGGCGGGGCAGAGACGTGAGCTGCTCAGGTGGGCGGAGTATTTGTGCTTCATGTGTCATAACGTTACATAATAATACGTTATTATGTCATAGCGTGGTTGTGGAGTTGTTGGGTTGTGTATTGTGTGACTGTAGGGATCATGGTGAGAGGAGGATCTGACTAAATGTTGAACTGTCCCTTTAAATGTATCTGACAGCAACACAAACACTGGGCTCCTCCAGGTCCCATCAGTCCTGCTCTTTAAGATCCAATTAACGTCAGCATCACATCCGACCCGGCGCTGCAGGAATCAAATCAAATATTATGGAAAAGGGCAAAAAGATATGAATATGTCTGCGTTGGGGGGGCAGGAGGGGGGGGGGCAGAGGGGGGGCAGGAGGGGGGGGGGCAGGAGGGGGGGGGGGGTAGTTTCATTATGTGTCAGCGGACAGGATGTTGATGATTAAGTTAACGTACGGAGCTGCAGGTGAACTGTGTGTTAGCGTTCACATGAATCCGTCTGTTACCCCGGCCTTTAAATGGGAGTCAATGGGAGTCAATGGGGGGGGGGGGGGGTGGGGGGCAGCAGCAGGGGCAGTTACTGAGAATAAACACAGACTTTCTGAGTTTCTCTCATTTTTTTTCTGCACCTGAACAACAGACAGAGAGAAAAGCAGCACAATAACCTTTAGCTTCAGCCGTCAGAAACAAAGCTGCAGTGGATTTCTACTGAACGGCAATCACATCGCTCTAACCCCTCCCCGCCCCCCCTCCCCCCGCCCCACACACACACACACACACATAAGCAGAGCTCTCAAGGTAACATGAAAGGCCCTGGCAGATACAGAGACGTTTTCGGGCCCTCATCTATCTCCCATGGCCAGGAGCTGCAGCGCTTTAGCAAATGTCAACAGAAAATAATGCACACAAAGACAATCTTATTTGTTCAAGAATCGCTCTAGGTCACCGCGCTGCAGCCGGGCAGCGCCGCCGCCGCCGTGCAGGGAGGAGAGGAGGAGGAGAGGAGCCACCAATCCACCAATACAGCACTACAAAGACCCTGCACACCATGCACTCTCCACGGTAACCCCCCCCCCCTCCTCCTCCTGCTGCTGCTGTGAAACAAATAAATATCCAGCGTTTCTCTTCTAATAATCAGTTCCATTCTGAATGTTTGCAGTGTGGAATGGATGTATCTCCGTTGCACGGCAGGTATCTAATCAACTAAAACATTCTCTCTATTATTGCTGCAGCAGATGAGCTCGCAATAGGAGAAAAAAAAACAAAAACGGCGAATTCAATAAAGCGCTGCACACCTCGGAGGGGCTTTCATTTGAATGATTGCTTCTCCGCTCGCTCTGCCTCCATTCTCCCTCTCATCCCAACATCCACACCTCCTCTCAGCCGCGTTGTTGTTGTTGTTGTTGTTGTTGTTGTTGTCGTCTGGATTCTTCACTTAATAATCACACACACGCGGAAAAAATAAATATATAATTGATTTGTAACGCTGATATTTTTCTAAAAATTTGAAACTCAATAAGCTTTGTGATTAAAAAGCAGCTGGTGTGAGGTGGAGACACTGCACTGACCTCGCTGCAGGGAACACACACACACACACACACACACACACACACACACACCTGACCCTCATGACAAGTCAGATATGTGATATCCAGGTGAGTATAGCTCTGAGCAGCTCATGGCTCTGCTCCGCCATTCCAAAAATAGCTTGCACCAACAATTAAAGGTAAATATGACTATAGGGGTTACGGTGATGGGACAGTTTGACAAAATGTTGCACTATCCCTTTAATACTGTGAAAGCATCAAAGTCACACAGCCTTAAAACCAGCCGTCAGGACTTCCTGTCACTTTGTGATGTCACAGCTAAGCCCCGCCCCCTCACCACCTGGACACACCATCCAACAACAACAACAACTTTTAGGATTTGGTTTCTCTGAGTGTTTTATTCTGAAATCTGCTGTTTTTTTATTGGATCGCTTTAGAAAACAGTCAGCCAATCAGAAGAGAGGCTCACAGCTTCCTCCTCTCTCCTGATTGGCTGACACCGACCTGTGAAGCTGAAAGAGAGGAGATGGTTTTTAGATCTTCTCCTGGATCAGCCCTTCAAAATAAAACACAGAACATGGAGGTTTAAACTGCTTCACAGACTTTGTGACTTGTTGACAAACATAAACAACAACAACACAAACACTGTCTTAAATAAACAGGTTCTGAATGTGCTTTGTTTGCTCTGAGTTATATAATCCAGTCCACACTGAATACATGTTTCTTCTTGTCCAGTGCCAGTTGTGCAGCGTCAGCAGTCGTCTGGTGCAGCGGCGTGGCGGCCGTGGCGGCGAGGAGGGGGTTAAGCCTGGAGGCGAAGCTCTGGGTCCATTTATATTCCAGCCGTGGTCCAGCCGGCGGTCGCCCTCAGGAACAGGGTGATGAACTGAACAGAAGGAACCAGAGCCGCTGCACACGGAGAGGAGACACCAGCCGCTTCAGCTCCTGATCAAGACGTCTCTTCAACGCCTCCTCGTGGAGGACACGGCGCCGGGACCAGACCTCGGAGCAGAAACAGGACACGGCGCCGGGATCAGACCTCGGAGCAGAAACAGGACACGCCAGAGGGATTCCTGATCCTGAGACGACACTCACTCACTACTGAGAGTCAAAACACAGTGAACTGGATGAAAGTTAAACTTCCTCCACTCAGTGATCGTTGTCTGGGTTACAGAGCAGAATAAAGGCTTTAAAGGGATAGTTCAACATTTAGTCAAACTGTCCCATCACCATAACCCCTATAGTCATAGCAGTAGGTTCGTTACCTTTAGTTGTCGGTGCAAGCTATTTTTAGAACGGCGGAGCAGAGCCGTGAGCTGCTCAGAGCTACGCTACGGAGGCTCATGGGATTTCTTGGTTTCCCTCATCAAACTCATCAAATACACAATCCAACAACTCCACAACGCTCTGGTGGACAAGTTGTGACCTGCACATTCACCACGCTATGAGATAATAACACAACGTTACCACACAGAGTTGTTTTAGAGGGAAATACACACAAAACCACTGATGCACGTTGCCTTCAGGGACAGTTGTTCATCAACAGTCTCTGTATTTCCCTCTAAAACAACTCTGTGTGGTAACGAACCATAATATTGTTGTTATTATCTTATGCGTGGAAGGAATGTGCAGGTCACAACTTGTCCACCAGAGCAGTTGTGGAGTTGTTGGATTGTGTATTTGATGAGTTTGATGAGGAAACCAAGAAATCCCATGAGCAGCAGCCAGGAGGAGCAGCACCAGCAGCAGGCTCACGGCTCTGCAGGAGGAGGAGGAAAAATAGCTTGCACTGACAATTAAAGGTAACGAACCTAATGCTATGATATATTTATATTGTGGTCCAATCCGGCCTCAGGTTGAATCCACAAAGTGCGAAAATCACAGAAGACAGAAGAGGCATAATGTTGTTGAAATTGCACATATTTATGTTTTGTAAAGGAAGGAAGGAGGAGGAGGAGGAGGAGGAAGGAGCAGCAGGAGGAGCAGGAGCAGCAGCAGCAGGAGGAGGAGGAGGAGCAGGAGCAGCAGGAGGAGCAGGAGCAGCAGCAGCAGGAGGAAGGAGGAGCAGGAGGAGGAGGAGGAAGGAGGAGCAGGAGCAGCAGGAGCAGCAGCAGGAGGAGCAGCTGTCATCAGTGCAGGTTTCAACTCCAACCTCCAACAGTCTCTCCCTGTCATCTTAATTGCTTTAACTGTCAGAGCTGCAGACCAATTAGACGTGGGCTCTTTATCGGCCGGGCCTGGAGGAGAGGGGGGGGGGGGGGCAGGAGGAGACAGGGGGGGGGGGGGGGGGCACTTAATATTCAAATCATCCATTCAAATATTTAAAATCAAACATGGCGACAATGACATTAATTATCAGAAATAAGAGCTATCTGCAGTGAGAGACATGATTAGAGTTGTCAATTAGTGGAGTGAGGATTGGTGTGTGAGGTGGGGGGGGTGGGGGAGGGGGGGGGGGGGGGGGTGGTGGGGGGGGGCGGGGGGGGGGGGCTTTCTCTTTAAAAGTCAAAGAAATGAAGGTAAAAAACCCGTTCAGGTGTCAGAACAGTCCTCACTTAAATATTCAAAGAAGTGTTAAAGTGCAGGTCTGAGATCAGCTGCTGCCTTCAGGGTCTGAGCTCGTTCAGGAGCAGCAACACAACGACCACGACAACGACCACGACCACGACAACGACAACAAGGCGTGTTGGTGATGAAGATGAAGATGGAAAATCAACATATTATATTCATACAGGTTGTGACACAAAGGGATGAAAAGTGTATAAAACACATGTTGTGCTGCTGTTTGAATGTAGGGGTGTAAGAAAAAATCGATACACTTAAATATCGCGATATTTTATTTGACGATACCGTATCGATATTCGATATTCACCGTATTGATATTTTTAATTTAATTTAATTTTTAATGCATTTTTTTATTTTTTAATGTAATATTGTTCACATATTTTTTCTTCATGTTATTTGAAGAAATGTGAACCTGTTTATTACAGTAAAGAGAAAACCTTTTAACAGAGTCAAGAAATCTGTTCACTTATTTTTTTCATGTGTTCATGCAAAAATCCTGAAAATGCTTGTATTTCATCAGCTGATGTTCAGCAGCAGCAGCAGGTGTTGCTACAGTTTTATTACAAATAAATTCCTTCAAAGAAACTCAATATATCGTTGTTCCTACAGTATCGCAATATATCGCAATATATCGCAATATATCGCAATATATCGCAATATATCGCAATATATCGTATCGCTGCCCCTGTATCGTGATACGTATCGTATCGTTGATACAGGACGTCCCCCCCCTCCACCCTCCCCCCCCCCCCCCCCCCTCCCACCCCTTCCCCTTCCTCCCCCCCCCTCTCCTCCTCCTCCTCCTCCTCCTCCTCCCCCCCATCCCCCCCCCCATCCTCCTCCTCCTCCTCCTCCTCCTCCCTCCTCCTCCTCCTCCCCCTCCCTCCTCTCTTCCTCCTCCTCCTCCTCCTCCCCCCTCCTCCTCCCTCCTCCCCCCCCATCCTCCTCCTCCTCCTCCTCCCTCCTCCTCCTCCCTCCCCCTCCCTCCTCTCTTCCTCCTCCTCCTCTCTTCCTCCTCCTCCTCCTCCTCCTCCTCCTCCCCCTCCCTCCTCCTCCTCCTCCTCCTCCTCCTCCTCTCCCTCCTCCTCCTCCTCCCTCCTCCTCCCCCTCCTCCCCTCCCCCCTCCCTCCTCCCCTCCTCCTCCTCCTCCTCCTCCTCCTCTCCTCCTCCTCCTCTTCTCTCCTCCTCCTCTCCTCCTCCTCTCTCCTCCTCCTCCTCCTCCTCCTCCACCTCCTCCCTCCTCCTCCTCCTCCCACCTCCTCCTCCTCCTCCTCCTCCTCCTCCTCCCTCCTCCTCCTCCTCCTCCGCCTCCTCCTCCTCCTCCCCCCCCCTCCCCCTCCTCCTCCTCCTCCTCCTCCTCCTCCTCCTCCTCCTCCTCCTCCTCCCTCACCCTCCTCCCTCCCCCTCCCCCCCCTCCTCCTCCTCCTCCTCTCCTCCTCCTCCCTCCTCCCCTCCTCCTCCTCTCTCCTCCCCCTCCTCCTCCCCCCTCCTCCTCCTCCCCCCCCCCCCCCCCCTCCCCCCCCTCCCCCCCCCCCCCCCCCCCCTCCCCCCCTCCTCAGAGTGGGGTCACTTCACCCCTATGAAGTCCCAGCCGAGCGTTAGAACATCATTTAAGGATTTTCCACTCCGGATCGGCTCATATTGCTGTTATTGCTCAGATTTATGCTCTGCCACTTCCCATCTGGGTGAAAGGTTTACGGGGATTGGATCTGAATATCGCTGCTATGATTTGAGCGGCGCGGAGGACGTGGCCGAGTGGAGCTCACCTTGTTAACTCAGGCAATTAAAGTCCTGTCATACACACACATCCAGGCTATTATGGAAGGTGTGGAGGAAATATAGATGAGCACGAAGAGAGGAAAGACTCCACCTGAGCGTTAATGGAGGGAACGAGACACACACAGGTTTACAGGTTAATGCATCTCAACTGTTGTTACCGTGTCCAACACTTCAACACACACACACACACAGACACACAACAGCAACACTGCAGCTTCACATCTGGACTCAGAACGATAAAGATTCAGTTTCTGTTCCTGCAGCAGAAACAACGGCATCATGTTTACATCAGTTTATTACACTGGAAATGTGCTTTTCATATTATAACAATATGTTTTTATATATTATCAGATATAAACTGTGCAGTTCAGAGTCAGTGAGAACATGAGAGAGATGGAACATCGACACCAGGAGCAGAAACACCTGCAAACACTGAGATGTAAATAGCCTATTATAAATACCATGTGACTGTACATGAATGACCTCTGACCTCTGGTCCAACTCCACGTCTCTGCTTCGTGTCTCACTGCTCCGTTTGATGCTAATCATCACAGTGAACACGCTGCTGCTTCTCTCAGTGTTTCTATTGAACTTTTATCCTTTATTATATGATTTTAAATACTCATATATTATCATTTTATCATCTCCTCTCTTCTCGATGCGTTCAGTGACCCGCTGCACCGTGGGACGTTTCAGCTTCAGCTTCGTCTTCTTCTTCCTCTTCTTTTTGTTTGTTTTTTTTAACTTATCTCATTTGCACACACTCATGTATTTGTATTTATTCTCCACGTCGTCCCACGGAGCTGCAGCAGCGTCGCCACGGTGATCCCAGATCCCAGAGAAACCACATCAGACCTGCAGCCTCTTCACACGCCGTGTGGACGCTGGAGTGTTAATGGGACGTGTTTACCGACACAGCCTTGATGAATCCTTCCAATACGCACGGCAAACAAGGTGTGTCAAGGACTGTCAGCAGATACTCCCTCAACTCATTTAGCGTTATCTCTGAGGGCCGCGCGCCCGCCACACAATGTGCTGTTAGCTTTATAATATTATGCAAGTGTCAGAATACAGTCCAATCAAATGACAATAATAACCAGAGACGTTTTAATGGGATTCAGAGCAGAGTCACCGGAGACCGCGCTCATTGCCATGCACGTGTGTGCACAAGAGTCTGAGGGCCCGTTCACTGTGAATGTGCTTTACCTCTGGGGAGCTCACGCACAAAACACACACACACACAAACACAAACACGCGTGCACGTCGCAATTCTATTAAAATGCAACTGAAATCATTTTAATTTTCAGTTAAACACACTGAAGCAATTTAGCATGATGAGGTGGTAATAGAGGGGAAGCATCTCCACTCTGAGAGGGAGAGAGAGGGAGGACGACCGATGGAGCAGCTCCTCACCATGGAGACCAACAGACCATAAACACAACGTCTACACAGCCATGTTTCTGTTAAAGGTAAATAAAGGTAAACGTTTGTGTTAAAGCTCCATACGGTATAAAGGTAGACGTCCATGTGTAGTGTGAGTTTATAGCAGCTAAAGGTTCTGTGTTAAAGGGATAGTTCAACATTTAGTCAGACTGTCCCATCACCATAATCCCTATAGTCATAGCAGTAGGTTCGTTACCTTTAATTGTCGGTGCAAGCTATTTTTAGAACGGCGGAGCAGAGCCGTGAGCTGCTCAGAGCTACGCTACGGAGGCTCATGGGATTTCTTGGTTTCCCTCATCAAACTCATCAAATACACAATCCAACAACTCCACAACGCTCTGGTGGACAAGTTGTGACCTGCACATTCACCACGCTATGAGATAATAACACAACGTTACCACACAGAGGTGTTTTACAGAGTTTTAGAGCCTCCGTAGCGTAGCTCTGAGCAGCTCACGGCTCTGCTCCACTATTCTAAAAATAGCTTGCACCGTCAATTAAAGGTAACGAACCTACTGCTATGACTGATTGCCAGTTTGACTAAATGTTGAACTATCCCTTTAATACTGTGAAATGCACACAGCCTGGATTCAGAAACTGAGCCTTAAATCCAGCCGTCAGGACTTCCTGTCACTTTGTGATGTCACAACTAAGCCCCGCCCCCTCACCACCTGGACCCACCATCCAACAACAACAACTTTTAGGATTTGGTTTTTCTGAGTGTTTTATTCTGAAATCTGCTCTGTTTGTCTTTTTTCTTGGATCGCTCAGTCAGCCAATCAGGAGAGAGCTGTGTTGATGAGTCGTCAGAGTCAACAGGAAGGTAATTAGTATTTAGTAATTAGTGTCGTCTAATTGTAAACAAATAAACTTCATAGTCGTGACGGTGCCGTCGTGTATTAAAGTCTAATCCAGCAGCGTCTTCCTCTTTCTTCCTCTTCCTCCTTCATCCCGTCTTCCCTCCGTCTCTCAGCGCGTTCACAAACAAAGCTCCACAAGTCATTTGGTTGATTCATCCCCCCCCCCCCCCCTCCCTCCCCCCCTCCTCACCCCCCCCCCGT
>CM064890.1:515000-555000 GCA_030347415.2 Decapterus maruadsi
CGAAACAGAGCCGTTTCAGAGGTAAATACGGGGTAAATACAGAGACTGCTTGCTGAAAAACTGTCCCTGAACGCAACGCGCATCAGCGGTTTAGCCTCCGTAGCGTACCTCTGAGCAGCTCACGGCTCTGCTCCGCCGTTCTAAAAATAGCTTGCACCTACAATTAAAGGTAACGAACCTACTGCTATGACTATAGGGATTATGGTGATGGGACAGTTTGACTAAATGTTGAACTATCCCTTTAACGCTGGGATGTTGTTTACATTCAGACGTGAACAGGAAATGCACCGAAGCCGAGACGGTCGACGCAGCTGCAGCCGCTCTGGAGAAGTCGTCTGTTTCCGATCAGAGATGTTTTCCCAGCTCGTTATCTACAGGGAATGATCCACAACCTGGAATTGTCTTGGTACTCCGAGGCGTTCAGGGCCACTCTGTAAAAACCAACGTGTGTTCAGTCTCTGTCTCTCTTTGTGTCTCTGCAGAACGTGAAACCTCCGCTCGCGTCCAATTTGTGCATTAGGAGGCTGAATGAATAGACAGATGACCAGAGGAGAGATTTGCAGTGAGAGGAGAGTGAAGGTGCTGGAGTGGTTTTAAATCCTCCTCCTCCTCCAGCAGCAGCAGCAGCAGCAGCAGCAGCAGCAGCCGCCGTCCTATCAATATCCATTACTGCTGCGCTCCTATGGAGAGCGCCGCTGCCCTGCCAACACAACACTATCAATTAAAATCCTCCACAAATCCCAAACATGTCACAGTGTTTTAACTGCAGTGACAAGATAACCACGAGGCTGTCAGCGCGCGAGCGTTAGGCCGGCGGGCGGGCGGGCGCTAAAGAGACGACCTCCAGACTAATCGTTCCTCCTTTTTATGAA
Source organism: Decapterus maruadsi (assembly GCA_030347415.2). Lineage (NCBI taxonomy): Eukaryota > Metazoa > Chordata > Actinopteri > Carangiformes > Carangidae > Decapterus > Decapterus maruadsi. The sequence goes on from CM064890.1 coordinate 515,873, forward strand.
TAAATAATACACATAAAAAGAGATGACGAGACGTCGTCGTCTTCTTCTTCTTCTCTCCAACATGCAAATCATTTAACAAGCAATCTGTCTTAAAGTAGGCCAACTATTAGAGACATGAGCCATTTACTTTTATCTGGCGCTGATGGAGTGCAGCATTTGTTCCTCGCCGGCTCCTTTCATATTGCTTCATTGGTGACACATAAACCTGGCACGCTCCTTAATGGGATCTCATCCATAATGTTGAATGAGGGGGACAATCATTTCATGTGAGGAGATTAAAAATATGATCTCTAACAAGAGCCCCCGCTGTCCAAGTCGACTCCCCGGGGCCTAATAAACTGGAGGGATGAGAGAGAGAGGCCTCCAGATGTGTGAGTCTGTGTGTGTCTGTGTGTGTGTGACAGTGTGTCTGTCGCCGTCACAGTCGCTCTGACTCTGGTTTTAACACCATTAACAACAAAAACATCTTTTTCCTCCTCCTGCCAAAAACATGGGTGAAAAAAAAACAGATGAAAAGACGAGAGAAAATGTTTCCTGTTGATGAAAAACTGTCCCTGAAGGCAACGTACGCATCAGTCCCTCTAAAACAACTCTGTGTGGTAACGTTGTGTTATTATCTCATAGCGTGGTGAATGTGCAGGTCACAACTTGTCCACCAGAGCGTTGTGGAGTTGTTGGATTGTGTATTTGATGAGTTTGATGAGGGAAACCAAGAAATCCCATGAGCCTCCGTAGCGTAGCTCTGAGCAGCTCACGGCTCTGCTCCGCCGTTCTAAAAACAGCTTGCGCCGACAATTAAAGGTAACGAACCTACTGCTATGACTATAGGGATTATGGTGATGGGACAGTTTGACTAAATGTTGAACTATCCCTTTAAGGAGCAGACTGGTAGTTCCATTGTTTTATTTCCCTCCTACAGTGAGTTTGTTCAGTCTCTACATGAACGTGTCCAATCATTTTAACGGTTATTGGTTCATTGTTAATGTGAATAATGTGAATAATGTGAATAATGTGAATAATGTGTAGGTTGTATTTGAAGGTGTGACTCGTGCAGCAGAAACAGCTGCTGTCACTCAGAGCGGTTCACCTGTTCACCTGTGATGTCACTCAGAGCAGGTCACCTGTGATGTCACACTGTGATGTCACTCAGAGCAGGTCACCAGGTCACCTGTGATGTCACTCAGAGCGGGTCACCAGTTCACCTGTGATGTCACTCAGAGCAGGTCACCAGGTCACCTGTGATGTCACACTGTGATGTCACTCAGAGCAGGTCACCTGTGATGTCACACTGTGATGTCACTCAGAGCAGGTCACCTGTGATGTCACACTGTGATGTCACTCAGAGCAGGTCACCAGGTCACCTGTGATGTCACTCAGAGCGGGTCACCAGTTCACCTGTGATGTCACTCAGAGCAGGTCACCAGGTCACCTGTGATGTCACACTGTGATGTCACTCAGAGCAGGTCACCAGGTCACCTGTGATGTCACTCAGAGCGGGTCACCAGTTCACCTGTGATGTCACTCAGAGCAGGTCACCAGGTCACCTGTGATGTCACTCAGAGCGGGTCACCAGGTCACCTGTGATGTCACTCAGAGCGGGTCACCAGGTCACCTGTGATGTCACTCAGAGCGGTTCACCAGGTCACCTGTGATGTCACACTGTGATGTCACTCAGAGCAGGTCACCTGGTCACCTGTGATGTCACACTGTGATGTCACTCAGAGCAGGTCACCAGGTCACCTGTGATGTCACACTGTGATGTCACTCAGAGCAGGTCACCTGGTCACCTGTGATGTCACACTGTGATGTCACTCAGAGCAGGTCACCAGGTCACCTGTGATGTCACTCAGAGCAGGTCACCAGGTCACCTGTGATGTCACTCAGAGCGGTTCACCAGGTCACCTGTGATGTCACACTGTGATGTCACTCAGAGCAGGTCACCTGGTCACCTGTGATGTCACACTGTGATGTCACTCAGAGCAGGTCACCAGGTCACCTGTGATGTCACTCAGAGCGGGTCACCAGTTCACCTGTGATGTCACTCAGAGCGGGTCACCAGTTCACCTGTGATGTCACTCAGAGCAGGTCACCAGGTCACCTGTGATGTCACTCAGAGCAGGTCACCAGTTCACCTGTGATGTCACTCAGAGCAGGTCACCAGGTCACCAGTGATGTCACTCAGAGCAGGTCACCAGGTCACCTGTGATGTCACTCAGAGCAGGTCACCAGGTCACCTGTGATGTCACACTGTGATGTCACTCAGAGCAGGTCACCAGGTCACCTGTGATGTCACTCAGAGCAGGTCACCAGGTCACCTGTGATGTCACACTGTGATGTCACTCAGAGCAGGTCACCTGTGATGTCACACTGTGATGTCACTCAGAGCAGGTCACCAGGTCACCTGTGATGTCACTCAGAGCAGGTCACCAGGTCACCTGTGATGTCACACTGTGATGTCACTCAGAGCAGGTCACCTGTGATGTCACACTGTGATGTCACTCAGAGCAGGTCACCAGGTCACCTGTGATGTCACTCAGAGCAGGTCACCAGGTCACCTGTGATGTCACTCAGAGCGGTTCACCAGGTCACCTGTGATGTCACACTGTGATGTCACTCAGAGCAGGTCACCTGGTCACCTGTGATGTCACTCAGAGCAGGTCACCAGGTCACCTGTGATGTCACTCAGAGCAGGTCACCAGGTCACCTGTGATGTCACTCAGAGCAGGTCACCTGTGATGTCACACTGTGATGTCACTCAGAGCAGGTCACCAGGTCACCTGTGATGTCACACTGTGATGTCACTCAGAGCAGGTCACCTGTTCACCTGTGATGTCACTCAGAGCAGGTCACCAGGTCACCTGTGATGTCACTCAGAGCAGGTCACCAGGTCACCTGTGATGTCACGCTGCTGCTCCTCTCATTCACACTGATTCAAACTGATTAAACTCTGACGTGGTTTAGTTTCATCTCTGCTGCTGCTGCAGGTTCCTCTTCCTCTTTACACAGGTGTTTGTGAAAACAACAAATCACCAGTCAGTCTGGTGCTTGTCTGTTGTGATCTTTGTATTGTTTTGTTAAAGGTTTCTATAGTTTTTTGTGTTTTATAATCGTGGATCCTTCAGTTAATGTGTCACTTCATTAGAAAACCTCTGAGGTTTGGAGTTCAGAGAATCAGCAGGTGATGTTTTTAAAATATGAATCTTTACAGCAGCTGCTGCTGACGAGTGTGTGTTCAGGCTTTGTATCACACACACACACACAGACACACAACAGTGTGTTGTAATCCTCTAATATCAGTGATTAATTCTCCTCTGTGTTGTGTTGCAGCTGCAGAGACTGTGAACACTGCTGACCTGGACCACAATTACACCGCTGCTCCGGGCTGCAACACACACACGCACACACACACACACACACACACAAGCTCCTCTGCTAGTGTGTGTGTGTCAGTGTGTGTGTGTGTGATTGCTCTTCTTCACGCCCTCTGCATGTGGATAAATCTGTTAGCAACAATCAATACACTGGAACTCAACCATCATTGCTGCAGCCGCTAGTCAGCACTTAGAGAAGAGGAGAGCTGCTGCTCTGGGTGTGTGTCTGTGTGTGTGTGTGTCTGTCTGTGTGTGTGTGTCTGTGTGTGTCTGTGTGTGTGTGTGTGTAGAGGGGGTTGTCACTGTGTGTATTGTGTGGATGGATCTGAACCGTTCTCTCCGTCAGTCGAGGTTCAGTCCAGATTCTTGAGTTCAGATGATGAGTGTGTTCTGTAACCTGTTTAAAGGGACAGTTCAACATTTAGTCAGACTGTCCCATCACCATAACCCCTATAGTCATAGCAGTAGGTTCGTTACCTTTAATTTAGGGCTGAAACGATTCCTCGAGTAATTCGAGTACCTCGATTACAAAAAATGGTCCGAGGATTTTTTTCTGCCTCGAGGAATCGTTAATTTAACTGTAAAGCGGCCGCACAGACTACTTTCAATGTGGCACAACAACGGACTCACGTCACCTACGTAAGGGAAGAGCAGGGAAGAAAGGAGGAGGAGGAGGAGGAGGAGGAGGAGGAGGAGGCGGACATGTGTGAGGGAGTGGGGGCTTTACGCGCTGCTTGTGCGCCTGCGGAGCTCATGTGCACGTTGTGCGAGCGTGAAAGCAAACTACGGGGAGACGGAGGGATGCAGACGTGCAGTAGTCTACTGTGAAGCCAGCTAGTGGTTTAGCGAGGTGACGCTGCTCCGCTGCTGTTTACTCTCTCCGCGTGCACATGTTGATCAGCTGTTGAGCCGAGCGTCAGGAGCAAGTTGATAAACTTTGTTGTAGCCTGCCGTGTTGACTCAGACCGCGGGGCTAGAGGTTTTGTCAGTGGTGCTGTGACAGCAGGCCTCTGCACCGTCAGCTACACAACTATGGGACTTTAGTTTTTATTCTCCATACACACTCGTTAACAGCACACACTCAAACGAGGGTGACGTTTACGCGCGCGGCCACGTCTGCTCATAGCGCAGCGTCAGGCCGTCACTGAAGCGCTCCGTATTACCGAGACATGACACGGCGGCCCGGTGTAAATGTTCCCAGAATCAACTCCGGTGGCACCAGGGCCGTTGCTAGGAATTCTGGGCCCCCTGAAAGAATAGGGGGGTCCACTTCATCATCAGTTTGGGGGTCCTTGGCCTGGAAAACGTTGAAGACTCCTGGTCTAAATGAAAATGTATTGGGCTGCGTTGTTTGCTTTTTTGTGGGATATCCAGAAAAGATTTAGCACTGCCAATGTGGAGCCGGTTTGAAAAAAATGTGAGGATCACTGAGCTAGAATATGAAGACAAACCCTGCTATGTTGAGCCTCCTTCGCAGTTCCATTAAAGCTTTCAGGCAACGTTATCACGCCTAAAAATATGATATCACGATATACGATGTTAATAATCATGTGAAATATGTTTTTTTTCTCTTGTGTATTCATAATTGCTCTTTAACCAAGCAAAAATACGTTTTATCCGATTACTCGATTAATCGATGGAATTTTCAGTAGAATACTCGATTACTAAAATATTCGATAGCTGCAGCCCTACTTTAATTGTCGGTGCAAGCTATTTTTAGAACGGCGGAGCAGAGTCGTGAGCTGCTCAGAGCAAATACAGAGACTGTTGATGAACAACTGTCCCTGAAGGCAACGTGCATCAGAGGTTTTGTGTGTATTTCTCTGTGTGGTAACGTTGTGTTATTATTTATCGTTGTGTTATTGTCTCATATTGTGGTGAATGTGCAACACAACAGTTTGTTACTGTTGTTGTGCTCATTACCTCAGTGACCTGCTTTCTGCACCACCTATGAATATTCAATATGTGTAGATCCAGATGCAGGTAACCGTGGTAACCATTTACTCCTCGTATTTGCAGAGAGTTTTCACACACACACACACACACACACACACACACACACACACACACACACACACACACACCTGTAGAGTCTCTGTTAACAGGTGATTCATGTTTCAGTTCGACTTCACATACATTCCTTCATACAGGACCAGACCAGTAATTACCCCCCTCATGCCCCCCCCCCTGCCTCCTCCTGCCCCCCCCTGCCTCCTCCTGCCCCCCCCTGCCTCCTCATGCCCCCCATGCCCCCCCCCCCCCCCTGCTCTGACTCCTCCACTACAATCAGCCGTGGCCCCACTCAGCTGTAAAGACAGGGTGAAGCTGGAGACTAACATTATCTTAACACTGATCAGCAATCAGCTGCACACACGCACACACACGCACACATGCATGCAAACACACACACACACACACACACACATGCATGCACACACACACACACATGCACATACACACTCAGTAGAAAGCACTTCCTCATTGTCATGTACACAAACCTCTGCATCAAAACACTGTAAATACACAGGATGCTGCATGATTGTGTCTTTAAACAAGTACACAATGTGTAACTGGTCTACACACACACACACACACACACACACCATATATACTGTATATATATTTATCTATATATGTAGGCTATATACGTACTGACAGTTGGTCCAGTGAACGGGACGGCCCACATCATCATCATCATCATCATCATCATCATCATCATCATCATCATCATCATCACCAGCCGATTAATTCTTTAATTTCACAGGTGATAAAAAACGCTCTGGACTCAGGACTGACACACACAGACACACACACACCGACACACACACACACACACACACACACACACACACACACACAGACACACACACACCCCTTCCTTACCGCAGCAGCAGCAGCAGCAGCTGGAGGCCGTGGTCTGGTGAATGTAAATAGATCTTCATTAATTAACAAACAGACTAAAATAACGAGACTAACCAGATTAGAGGAAAAATAGGATTAAAGACACAAAGCCCAACGCAAACACACACACAGACACACACAAACAGACACACACACACACACACAGACACACACACACACACAGACACACACACACAGACACTCACAGTCACTGCTTCCTTCAGAGACCAGACAGGTCGACGCTCACATGTCCAACGGTCAGTGAAGGACACATGACGACGTCCAGAGGGACATGAACTCAACAGACACCGCGATGACGTCACTGTGACTTTAAAGGGACAATGCAGAGTTTTGAAAAGTGCAGCGTGATGTGATATTGGTGCATTTCAAAGGAAACAGTTATTTATAGTGAACAGCTTTAATATTTCATTTTATTGACTCATCACTGGAGCTGTGAATAAAGGTTATTGTGTTAATTCTGCTTGTTTAACGTGAGTTCTTTTCCTCCTCAGTCGTTCCGTACCGGATCAATAACGGAGTCATGTTGTATTAACTGTCCTGAGATCAGTCCACATGTTGCACCAGCAGCGTCAGCAGAGCAGAGGCCTCACATTATGAAGTGGAGCAGTTAAAATGCATGAGCGGACATTTTGCTTTGCCTCTGCGTGTTCAGTGTGTGAACCGGGGGGGCGGATCGATGGAGGTATTTCCACTTATTGATCGGATGTCGAGGGGAGAAGACAGAGGAAACGGCCACGAGGCTCCGCAGCGCCGGTAAATATAGAAGAGCTGGGAGTTTAATTTGTTTACCGACAGGAGGAGGAAGGAGGGAAGAATAAAAGAAACTGTTCAAAGTGTCAAATATAGAGACAGAAAATAGATGAAGAGAAGAAGAAGAAGATTCAGAGGAGAAACAGGAAAACACCAGGACTCAACACAACACAACACAAACATCTACCTTTATTCTGAAGGAGCTTTAACACAAACATCTACCTTTATTTTGAAGGAGCTTTAACACAAACATCTACCTTTATTCTGAAGGAGCTTTAACACAAACATCTACCTTTATTTTGAAGGAGCTTTAACACAAACATCTACCTTTATTTTGAAGGAGCTTTAACACAAACATCTACCTTTATTTTGAAGGAGCTTTAACACAAACATCTACCTTTATTTTGAAGGAGCTTTAACACAAACATCTACCTTTATTTTGAAGGAGCTTTAACACAAACATCTACCTTTATTTTGAAGGAGCTTTAACACAAACATCTACCTTTATTTTGAAGGAGCTTTAACACAAACATCTACCTTTATTCTGAAGGAGCTTTAACACAAACATCTACCTTTATTTTGAAGGAGCTTTAACACAAACATCTACCTTTATTCTGAAGGAGCTTTAACACAAACATCTACCTTTATTTTGAAGGAGCTTTAACACAAACATCTACCTTTATTTTGAAGGAGCTTTAACACAAACATCTACCTTTATTCTGAAGGGGGGGGGGGTTCATTCAGGGCCTCTGCCTCTGATTATCTTTAACATCTTGCTGCACTGGACTGTTGGCACTGATGTCATTTGTACAAACATGATGATAAAGGACACACACACAAAGCTAAGCAGTGTGTGTGTGTGTGTGTGTGTGTGTGTGTGTGTGTGTGTGTGTGTGTGTGTGTGTGTGTGTTAATGAGCTCTAATGGCTCCAGAAGGATTGTAATTAATCTGCACACACACAAGGCCGGTCTCTCTCTGCTGACCCCCCCCCTCCCTCCCCCCATCGTCACGGTGACGGTGGCGTGGAGGTGACAGAGGTGACGGCCGTACGGCGGGAAAATGGACGATTTAATTGCACCAAGGATGGCTATTATTATTATTATTATGGGATAGCAGCAGCAGCAGCAGCGGCAGGGACTCACCCCCCCCCCACCCCCCCAGTCTTAAGTGGCTGATGTAGAGACGAGGTCATGGCTCCGTTGTCACCGGCGACACTAATGAAAGGTTTGACATCATCGTCTCTCTGACACACACACACACCTCTGTGGTTACCGTGGTTACCATGGTTTCCTCACTCTCCATCTTGGACGGCGACGTACGGCGGCTCCACTGGGACAAACTTCATCAGAGTCCAGTTGGGGGGGCGTGGCCCGAAGGGGGGGTCGATGTCGACCGGTCGCTGATAATAAACTTTATTTATAGAGCACTGATGACGTTGTTACAATAAGTTACCATGGTGATGTAGCCGGGTTAAAAGAGAGCCACGTCTGTAGTAGAGGAGAGTCTGGCTTTAGACGCTACACACCTCGCTGTCGATGATGATGATGATGATGAAGATGATGATGATGATGATGATGCTGATGATGATGATGATGATGATGATGATGATGATGATGATGATGATGATGGTGATGATGATGGTGATGAAGATGCTGATGATGATGGTGACGGTGGTGATGATGATGATGATGATGATGATGATGATGATGATGGTGATGATGATGGTGATGATGATGATGATGATGATGATGATGATGATGATGATGATGATGATGATGATGATGCTGATGATGATGGTGACGGTGGTGATGATGATGATGATGATGATGCTGATGCTGATGATGGTGATGATGAAGATGATGCTGATCCTGATGCTGATGCTGATGATGATGATGATGATGAAGATGATGATGATGATGATGCTGATGATGGTGATGATGAAGATGATGCTGATCCTGATGATGCTGATGCTGATGCTGATGCTGATGCTGATGCTGATGATGAAGAAGATGATGATGATGATGCTGATGCTGATGCTGATGCTGATGCTGATGCTGATGATGAAGATGATGATGATGATGATGATGGTGATGATGATGATGATGATGCTGATGATGCTGCTGCTGATGCTGATGATGATGCTGATGATGATGGTGACGGTGGTGATGATGATGATGATGCTGATGATGCTGATGGTGATGATGATGATGACGACGGTGGTGATGCTGATGATGAAGATGCTGCTGCTGCTGATGATGATGATGCTGATTCTGATGATGATGATGACGACGGTGGTGATGCTGATGATGATGATGATGATGCTGATGATGATGCTGATGATGATGACGGTGGTGATGCTGATGATGAAGATGCTGCTGCTGATGCTGATGCTGATGATGATGATGATGATGCTGCTGATGCTGATGATGATGCTGATGATGATGCCGATGATGAAGATGATGCTGATGCTGATGATGAAGATGCTCCTCCTGCTGTGTGCTTTCATTAGTCCTGAGCTTTAACCAGATTAGCAGCTTTAACGAGGCCGCGGTAATTGTTTGATGAAGATATCGAATATGGAGCCATATTGTGTTTTCCATGAGCCCTGATTTAATAACTGTCGGCACGGCAACCAGGACTCATCCTTTACACTACCACACACACACACACACACACACACACACACACACACACACACACACACACACACACACACACACTGATGCTGCAGGAGCAAAGAATTAAAAACTTCAAATCTTCACTTTCACTCGGTTTATTTTTCTAAACCAATCAGATCCCAGCACGGCCTCTGAGCCAATCAGCTGGCTGTTTAGTTTATTTAGTTAATTATGGGACAGTGTGCAATGACATTAATCATTTGAAGGAAACAAGGAGACGGTCTGCAGTCACAACATGTGTCTACACAACAGACACACAACAGACACACAACACAGTCTGATACAGAGAAAAACCTGTTTTTACAGATGCTGTAAAACAAAGTGCTCATGTTCCCATTATACAGATAGAACTGAATGCATTAAAAGGTAATGAGACGTATATGGACTATATGTATGGATCACTGTGGTTGCCTTTGTTTTAAGTTAGGAGAGATTTTTCTGTCTGAATCTGAAGATTTTCCTTTTAATTCTTGTCTTCTTTTTAAGTCTAACCTGTTTGTCTTAGACTGTTTACATCCCACAACACCACTATGTTTTAGTTTATTTAATATTTTCTATTGAAACAGACACCGAGGGGTCAGAGAGATGAAATCTGTTGTTTATTTGGACGATGAAGACGTAACGACGGCCGAGCGCTGCCTCCACTCTCACCAGACTTCGTATTCCAACTCCATTTTCAAACACGTCGTCTTCCTTGACGTGAACAAACCCCTCGGTGTCTGTTTGAACAGAAAATACTCAACTGAACTAAACATTCTGTGGTTTTATGGGATGTAAACAGCCTAAAGATGTAGAGCTGCTGCCGTGGAGACGCAGGGACAGACAGAACTACAGTAGAGAGAAAACCTGCTAACACTTTAATTTACTATGTGAATTAAATGCATCATAATGTCTAGAAACAACGGTTTCATAGTAATGTTGAGAAATGGAGCCTAGAAATAAGGATTGATTGTGTAGAAACAGCCCAGAAATATCAGTCAACTGAAAATCTTCATCATTTAGACCTTAAATATTCAGAAACTAGAGCCCCAGGTTGAATTTGCACGGAATTGTCCTTTAGTTTCATCTCTGTCTCTCTGAGGTTTCAGCTCCTGGAAACTTGGTGTAAAGTTTGACATTTTGTTTCTCACGTCTTCGAGTGTTTTCGAGCTCCGGCCTCGATGAGACCAAGGAGGACAGTCACGTGTGTGTGTGTGTGTGTGTGTGTCTGTGTGTGTGTGTGTGTGTGTGTGTGTGTGTGTGTGTGTGTGTGTCAAAGTGTGTAAAACACATCTGAGGCGTCTCGGTGAAAACACACAGACGACCTTGACTTTGAAAACCAAGAAGAAGTCGAACACGGATCCTTCACAGAAACATGATGAAACTTCCTGGAAATCTGCTGCAGCTGTGTGTGTTTGTGTGTGTGTGTGTGTGTGTGTGTGTGTTTGTGTGTGTTCGTAGATCTACATCGACTCCCGTGCTGCGTTCAGGTTCACCTGTAAACACAAGGATGGCCACAGTAACATCCCAGCGCAGACGGCAGCTCACACCGAGAGAAAGGAAACACTGTCCACAATGTTTTAGTTTTATTTCAGAGTCAAAGTCAACTTTATTTACAATTCTGACGCAGACAGAGGATCCAAATCAACTCACAGTGAAAACAACAAACTATTTTTTTGTAAGACACAAAAAGCACAAAAATAAAACTCCAACCAGAATATATGAAAATAAAAGTGAATGAATTCAGCTCTGAAAACCAGAAATTACAAGATGTCATTGAACGTCTCATTTTCACCTGTATTAACTCCTCCCCTTTGCCCATATTTGGATCAGCTGGGAGTTGGTGGGCGGAGTCAAACACGGACCGAAAGAACATGACATGAACATAACATCCATGTGGGAGGCGTATCCACGGCAACAGCATCACATGATGAAGTGATGAGCCGCGTTGCTAAGGTGAGACCATGTGACACAGACACAGGAAGTGGTTGGTTGTTTCTCAGCTACAGGTGGAGCTCTTAGACCACGCCCCCCTGTGTACGTTGATTTGCATAAATCTGCATATTAAAATAATATTAATATTTATAAACAGAAGAGTCAAAACTTTCTGTTTAATGCACTGAAACATCTTTTTCTCTCTTTGATAAATCAATGAAACTGTGAACATGATTTATTATTACAATTATTTCTATTTATTTGTTATTTTAATAGATCAACTTTTTACATTTGTATTTTTAAAGTTTTCTTTCTGAAAATAAAATGTATCGTCCAATAAATAAATTAAATTAAAATGACCACATAGTTTTCAAGTCTAAATAAGTAAAACACTTTTTCATGATAAAATGATTTATTGATCTTATTGAAATTCTTCATTCTGTTTTGTTTGTTTTATTATGGAGTAGATTTGATTTATTTAATTTAAACTCTGCTGTTGTTTCTCATTAATAAACTAAAACTGTTATTGTGACGTTTCCTCTGAGGTCAGAGGTGAAGTGGGAGGGGAAAGCTTTAACCTGCTCTGATTGGACAGTTTTAACTATAGCCTAATGACTGACAGGAGCAGCAGCCAATAGGAGGCCCCGCCCTCACCTGAGCCTCCTGGCGCAGGAAGTTACGTAACACGTGAGCGGACCTTTAGCGGGAAATTTATGTTCAGGAAGATGGAGGACGGACGGAGAGAAGTGACGTGATAAAGTCTGTCATAGGACGTCGCGTGGCTTGTTTTACCTGTGGGGAGAAGGAGGAGAAGAAGAGGAGGAGGAGAAGAAGAGGAGGAGAAGAAGAGGAGGAGAAGAGAAGGAGGAGGAGAAGAAGAGGAGAAGAAGAGGAGGAGAGGAGGAGGAGGAGAAGAAGAAGAGGAGAGGAGGAGAGGAGGACAGAACAGGAGGACACAGGTAGGAGACTCTCCGCTGTTTATGACGCTGCTGCTGTGACTGAATGACTGAACTGTGCTGACGTCACTGTGACGTGAAGCGACGCATCTGAACTGTGAGCCAAACAGGTCCAACACATAATGATATATAGCCTACACGTGTAGCCTATATCTATGGGTCCAACATGGCTGACGTCTGTTTACGGCTTCGTACAGAGTGTGAGCGTTGTGTGTTTTGCTGATGCTGCGTTCAGGGTCGGTCAGGTAAAAAAAAAAAATTGATCGACCAAGTTTGTGTTAGAACCAGGAAGTCAGGTGAGATGGAATATGAATAGGTAAATAAATATAAATACATGTGAATATAAATACATTAACCCACTGAAAGAAGAGTTGTGTAAAGACAGACTGATCAGATTCAATAGAGGTCCAGACATTAGACGGATCCAGACATTAGACGGATCCACAGGCAGAGGATCAATATGTGAACACTGAGATCTGTCACAGACTGCAGGGTGTGACGTCATGTGATTGATGATTGACAGGTCTGTCAGAGTGAAGGATTGTCTGAGGAAACTGTTGTTGTTGTTGTTGTTGTTGTTGTTGTTGTTGTTGTTGTTGTTGTTGTGTCGTCTGGAACTGAACACGGCAAAAACTCTACATCTTTCCAAGAATATTTGTCTCATTTGGTCAAAACTCATCTGTTTCCACTTAAAATCAGACTCGTCACCTAAAAATGAACTTGTTTTTAGATCATTTTCACTTGTTTCAAAGAAAAATTTCACCGTAAATCAGTATAAAAAATTGTGTTTGTAATAAGAAATAAAAACTTGCTCCACGTTCAGATTTTTCTACTGATTTCAAGTGAAAATCTGCTTTAAAGAAGTAAAAAGTGTTAAAAACAAACTGCTTTAATGAGACGAGTCTGAAACGTCCATGAAGATGAAATAAAGATGTGAAATGTTTCAAAGCTCAGCGTCACTGTGACATCACAAGTTTACTCTGATTAATAATAAACATCTGATGTTAGAAAAAAAGAACATCTGGATCCACTTCACTGTCCCGTCTCAGCGTAGGACAACGGAGCGCTGAGCAGCTCTCCACCTCTTAAAGAACGTCATACGGTCAAAAACCAGACGCTGTGTTTTCACTTCCAGTGGATTTGTGTACGTTTACGTTTCCATGGTTTCAGTCGTTGTCATAGTTGCGGTAAACGCGTGGATTTATTAACGCTGGACGTCAGTTTGTGTGATTGTTAAAAGCTGCCGTGGCGTTTTACAGATTGTCATTGAAAAGAAAAATCCATTGCATTTACCGCGACCAGGTCACGGTGACTTGTTTTCACTATTAATCGCGGTATTCAACGCCACAATTAACTGATCGTAAAGATTCCTAATTACCGTCACTTTGCGGAACGATTTCGACAGATGGTTCATTCATTTTGAACCTGTAGATATTTGAACTATAATTGATGTTGGAGCCAAATTGGTCGTTTTCTTTGTCTTGGGGATGTTGTACACATTTGTGCCAGTAGGTGGCGATTGCTGTTCAGGTAATTGGTCTGAATCCATAAAGGTGGGTGGGTAATCAGTGCAGGTGTGCACGCTGAGGAACTCAAACGGTTTTGACCGTGTCTGTTATGCCGCAGGATAATGTGTGTTAGTGAGTATTTGAGAGATTGTATGAATAAATCTGCAACAAAAAAGGACTATTGCCTGCCTGGACAGTCTATGTCTCATACTTACACCATCTGCATGCACTTACACCTCCTGTGGCGTACAGTGGCACGCGTAAAGCCCTGAAAACCGTCAGCGTGCGTCAGTATAGTGTCCAGGGCCACTATACTTGTCAAAACCGTTTGAGTTCCTCAGCGTGCACACCTGCACTGATTACCCACCCACCTTTATGGATTCAGACCAATTACCTGAACAGCAATCGCCACCTACTGGCACAAATGTGTACAACATCCCCAAGACAAAGAAAACGACCAATTTGGCTCCAACAATTGATTTTACACATTAATAGTGTTGTGAAATTAATTAATGCATAATAATCGTGACACCGTGATTATTTCTCTGACAGTAATTGTATAGAAAATCTATCATCATGACATCCCTAACTACAACTACCGAAACCATGGAAACGTAAAGATAAAATTCCACGGGAAGAGCAAAACCGGCTTTTTGACGTTTGGAAAAAGGTGGATAGGAACATGAAAATGAATGTATTTATTTACAATAAGGACAACGCACAAAAACACATGGATCCAGTGAGAAAAGAAAAGACGTCTTGAACGGAGTTAATTCCCTGAAGAAGAAGAAACATCAACGATATTAAAATATTAAAGAAAAAAAAGGTTGAAATGATGCGACGGCCGTAGATCAACTTCAATCACCTCATGTTTCTTTAACTGATCTCAGAGCAGCTCCTGTTTAAACGAGTGCAGAGCCACACACACACACACACACACACACACACACACACACACACACACACACACACACACACACGCCCTCGTCTGAACTGTAAAAACAAACGGAAGGAGAGAGAGAGAAGGAGGGAAATCATAGAGACGTTAGAGGAGGAGGCGACGTATGAGAGATAGAGTAGCGTTATTAGTGTGTGTGTGTGTGTGTGTGTGTGTCTGTGTGTGTGTGTGTGTGTGTGTTTGATTAGAGACGCTGGAACGAGGAGAAGAAACAGAAACGAGGACGAAACGCAGCAAAATGTCCAATTCATTAAATCTCAGACTGAGCTGCTGTTGCTCAGAGGAAGAGGAAGAAAACATGTATGACATATATTTACATTATAATATTATAATAATAATTATATATTTAATTTATAGTACATTTTGAATTTGAATGATTATTTATTGTCAGAGTGTAAACGTCCTGACGTCAGAACGGAGGCTGAGCTGCAATATTAACAACAAACAGGCCTAAATACAATATGTAATAATAATAATAATATTAATAATAATGTGATATATTAGTATTATATAATAAACATGAGGAGGTTCTGAAGCCGGTTCATGGACAGGAAGAGAAGTGGTTTTGTGATGAGTCATGGTTTCAGGATGATTGACAGCTGCTACGTTTACATTTACACATTTACATCCAGAGGGTTTTGATCAGTATTATTGGATGGAACCTGAATTATTTCTTTTAGTTCCTTTATGACAGAAATACTGATTAATATTATATCACATTATAATAATATTCTAATAACAATAATATCAGACGTGTGAGAACAGCATTTATTGTTAATTATGAAGGACTACTTTCAGTGGCGGATGAATCTCGGTGACAGAATTAGATTTTTTTTTTTTTTCCAGTCCAAACATCAATGCTGTGTGTTATTGATAATTGATTTTAATTGTTAAACATATGTTCAGAAACAGTCCTGTTATTGTCAGACAGTTACAGACAATTAAACAATTAAAAATGTCTTTTTACATATATTTTAGTTTTTAAGAATCAGTTTATTTCTAAACATTTAAAAGAAAATGTGTGTGTAGTAAATTTAATGAGCTCTAAATAATTTAAATCTGTGAAATCACAGAGATTTGACTCATTCAGGTTTTATAGAATCACAATCATAATAAATATGATTATAATAATTTGTCCATCTTGAACCAACCAATCACGTGTCTTTACGTCCTGTTTAGAATATGATCCGTTGTCCAGGGCGTCTCCATAGCAACACTGATGGTTGAGACGATGATGAGAAACATTTCATCTTCAAAACAAACAAAGTGCAGCTTCTTTTTGAACCAGATGATGAACTGGACAGACACGTATATTATATTATATTATTATATTACATTATATTATATTTTATTACATTATAATATATTATTATACCAAGAATATTTTTCTCTTATTTCCAGTCAAAACAAAAGACTCGTCACATTTAAAGCAGTTTGTTTTTAGACACTTTTTACTTCTTTAAAGCACATTTTCACTTTAAACAATCTGAACGTGGAGCAAGTTTTTCTTTCTTATTACAAGCACAAAAAACTTTCCTTCACTGGCAGATTTTTTTTACTTATTTCAAGTAAAAATTAGTTTGAAACAAGTGAAAATTATTTAAAAACAAGTTAATTTTGAGGTGCTGATGATTTTAAGTTGTCGAGAAAAAGAGATGTTTTTGTAGCGTGTGTTATATTTGCTACAGATGAAGGTTTGTAAATGATTATGGCTGCAAATGCAGCGGCCCCCCGTGGCCCCCCATGGCCCCCCCGCTGGGCCGCGGGCCCCCCTACTGGGCCCTGTGGCCCCCTGCTGAGCCCCTGGGGGGGGGGGGGGGGAAGCCCGGTGTCAGTGGCTCATAGACTGTGGAACAAATGTAGAATTAAAGAGAGAAGATGGTGTGAAATATATGGAAACACTGGTGTGTGTGTGTGTGTGTGTGTGTGTGTGTGTGTCTGGTGTGTGTGTGTGTGTGTGTGTGTGTGTTGTAATTACTGCGGTTTTAACAGGATTACAGGAGATAAAATGCTCTGAGACGCTCGGGGTGTTTGTGTCTGAATGAAACAGGATGTAGTGAAGTCATCTGCTGCTGCTGCTGCTGCTGCGCCGCGCGTGTGTCTGTGTGTGTCTGTGTGTGTGTGTCTGTGTGTGTCTGTGTGTGTGTGTCTGTGTGTGTGTCTGTGTGTGTCTGTGTGTGTGTCTGTGTGTGTCTCACGTCATTTTCCTGGGTGGATTCATGAGCTTTAACTTTATTCATAAATAATTAGTTTTTAACGTGGTGTCACTTCCCCCCGAGGCGGCTTTTCAAAATAAAACCATTCAGCTCCTACAACTTGACCTTTAATGTGAAACAGGAAGTTGTGTAAACATCAAAACAGCTGACGGACGTTTAAACAACAGTTTGACACATTTATATATATTTATATACAGACGATTCTGGTTCTATATGAGAAACATTTAAGATACAGAAATAAAAATAACTCACATATTATTATTGTTAATTGTTTATTATTAATAATTATTATTATTGCTAATGAGCTGTGGGACAGATGGATATAACCTGTGGGACATTTTTAATATATTTCTGTTCAGAGTTTTTCTCTTTCCCTCACTATGAATTAAAATGTTTTATTCTAATTAAACATGAGAAGAAATCCATTAAAATGTGACGTCAGCGACGAGACTCAGCAAAGTTACATCAGTGAATCTGAATCTTACTTCAAAGATGTTTTGTGTGGATTTGTTTTATATTTTGAATGAATGAATGAAGTTGATATTTATGGTTCAGTTCAGATGATTCACATCCATCTGAGGCCGTAATCGTCAGAGCGTCAGAGTGACAGTGGAAATAAACAGTGTAAAACAGCCAAACAGAGACTGAACGTTAGTGGTCGAGACGCAGCAGCTGATTGGTCGGCTCGTTGTCGTTCTAGAGTCTGAACCTGAGACAGATTCATCAAACCAGAAACACTGGAGGCCGTTTCCGCCATTTTTATTTGTTGTTTATGATTCAACAAAATAGAAAAAACAGAAAGTAAAACAGCTTCTTCTCCTCTTTTCTCCTCTGTCTCTCCTCCTCCTCCATCTTTCCTCCTCTTCCTCCTCCTCCTCCTCTTCCTCCTCCTCCTCCTCCTCCTCCTCCTCCTCCACAGACACGGAGCAGAGCAGGAAATGACTTTCACTTTTTCTAATCTGTGAGTTGGAGTTGGAGCCTCAGATCCAGGAGGGTTTAAAGAGACGAGACGGAGAGAGGGGGGGGGGGGGGGACGTGAACAGGGTTTTAATGTTTACGTCCACCGGTCCTGGCTCTGTGTGTGTGTGTGTGTGTGTGTGTGTGTGTGTGTGTGTGTGTGTGTGTGTGTGTGTGTGTGTGTGTGTGTGTGTGTGTGCGTGCGCCTCCTCTGTGTTAATTAAAAGCCTCGTTTCACGAAGTTCAAAGTTCAACAGAAGAATTTATTAAAAATTTAAAGCCACATTTTATTGACAGAATCCGACAAATACAAGGAAATGACATCATCACTGCCGTCATCATCATCATCATCATCATCATCATCATCATCATCGTCAGCAGCAACAGCAGCGTCATGGCAACAAACACATGAGATAAACCAGCGTCTCAGTTTCAGCATCAGCAGCTGATCGACCGTCACGACCCACGATGCATCACTCATGACATCATCAAACACTTTGTCCAATGACAGGCGAGACACGGACCGACACCAACACGCCACTGACGTCCGTCAACAACACACGAGGACAGCGACTGAGTGTGTGTGTCTGTGTGTGTGTCTGTGTGTGTGTGTGTGTACGTCTGTTTCTATGAAGGACTTTTACTTTGAAATGTGAAGTCTTTTCTTTTATTTTGAAATTTGGAGGCTGGTCTGAGGTCTGAAGGTTCCGATTGATTCAGTTCTAAATGTTTGTTACATTAAACACAAACAGATCAAAGACAGATGGAACATGAAAGCAGTGAATTATTGATTATTGATTAGATTCTGTTTTTAAAGCCGTTTCACTTTTTGATTCAAAGTTTAAATTATTTAAAGAGATTCTCTAAAACTTTAAATCTGTCACTGGTATTTTATATAATATATAGTTTATAATCTATTATAAATAATTTATAATATATAATATATTGGACTGTGTGTGTAACATGATGCAGGATGACTGGACCATGAGGCAGCAGTGATGTCACACAGTGATGTCACACAGTGATGTCACACAGTGATGTCACACAGTGATGTCACAGCCCTGCAGCAGCAACACACACACACACACAGACAGATATAGACACACAGGAAACCAACAGCAGTGTCCCACACACACACACACACACACACACACACACACACACACACACACACACACACACACAGATGGACGCGTGTGTGTTCATCTATATTATTTCTAACTCTGTGACGAACTCAAACTCGTGCTGAAACGTTTCCGTGGAGACGGTTGTGGGTGTGGAGCGGTGCATGATGGGAAGTGACGTGTCCAGTTGATCCTGTTTGTGTTAAATGGATTAAACATGGATGTTACGGCTCAGAATGAACCATCAGACACGGGGGGGGGGGGGACGCTGCTGCTGCTTGTCTGTGTGTGTGTGTCTGTCTGTGTGTGTGTGTGTGTGTGTGTGTGTGTGTGTGTGTGTGTGTAAACCTCAGTGTGATAAATGTCATTTGATCCATTAGCATAAAAAAGGAACTCCTCACAGACTGTAGCTACTGTGGCCTGGACTGGTCTGTAGCTACTGGTCTGTTCTGGTCTGTACTGGTCTGTTCTGCTGGTCTGTTCTGGTCTGTACTGGTCTGTTCTGGTCTGTAGGCTACTGGTCTGTACTGGTCTGGTCTGTTCTGGTCTGTTCTGGTCTGTTCTGGTCTGTTCTGGTCTGTACTGGTCTGGTCTGTTCTGGTCTGTTCTGGTCTGTTCTGGTCTGTTCTGGTCTGTACTGGTCTGGTCTGTTCTGGTCTGTACTGGTCTGTACTGGTCTGTACTGGTCTGTACTGGTCTGGTCTGTTCTGGTCTGTTCTGGTCTGTTCTGGTCTGTACTGGTCTGGTCTGTTCTGGTCTGTTCTGGTCTGTTCTGGTCTGTTCTGGTCTGTACTGGTCTGGTCTGTTCTGGTCTGTACTGGTCTGTACTGGTCTGTACTGGTCTGTACTGGTCTGGTCTGTTCTGGTCTGTTCTGGTCTGTTCTGGTCTGTTCTGGTCTGTACCGGTGTCTATAGAACAAATCTCCTTGTTGTTTACAGCTACTTCCTGGTAGAAAGCCAGCAGGTCATTTGAATGAGAACGGTAACCAACCAGAGTTTAGCCAGCTAAGCTAACGGCAGCTAAGCTAACGGCAGCTAAGCTAACGGCAGCTAAGCTAACGGCAGCTAAGCTAACATCAGGACACCAGCTGTTAAACAACATGAAACTAAGTAGCCTACTCCAGTAGCTCAGTCATGTTGGAACTCAGATATCTGCAGGGAATTTTTTTTTTCATGGAGCGTTTATTGCTTAAAGTTGAACAGCTAACAGTTAGCCTGCTAATCTATGATAACCATGACTAATTACAAAAACATGCACGCAGAAATAGTAACGTTTGTCTAATCATTAGACCTTACAAACATCACATTGGTCTAAACGGTGATGAGATAAATAGGCTGTAGTGAAACTCTGGTCCGTCACTACTGGTCTCAGGCTGGTTTTCTACCTGGAAGTAAAACAACAAGGTCTGTTCTGGTTTTTACTGGTCTGTGCTGGTCTGTACTGGTTTGTACTGGTCTGTGCTGGTCTGTAGTGGTCTGTTCTGGTCTGTAGTTGTCTGTGCTGGTCTGTTCTGGTCTGTTCTGGTCTGTAGTGGTCTGTAGTGGTCTGTAGTGGTCTGTACTGGTCTGTGCTGGTCTGTAGTGGTCTGTTCTGGTCTGTAGTGGTCTGTGCTGGTCTGTAGTGGTCTGTTCTGGTCTGTACTGGTCTGTGCTGGTCTGTAGTGCTCTTTAGTGGTCTGTTCTGGTCTGTAGTGGTCTGTGCTGGTCTGTACTGGTCTGTAGTGGTCTGTGCTGGTCTGTACTGGTCTGTAGTGGTCTGTTCTGGTCTGTTCTGGTCTGTGCTGGTCTGTTCTGTTCTGTAGTGGTCTGTGCTGGTCTGTGCTGGTCTGTACTGGTTTTTACTGGTCTGTGCTGGTCTGTAGTGGTCTGTAGTGGTCTGTTCTGGTCTGTAGTGGTCTGTAGTGGTCTGTTCTGGTCTGAGTCATTTTATCTCTGAGTGAAACTCATCAATTTCAGTTTCACTCAGAGACAAAATGCCCCTCCCCCTGACCACACCATCGACCAATAGGAGGAGAGAATGAGGTCACAGCCTGAACCAGAACCAACCATCAACCTTCAAGCTAAAAATGCATCGTCATGACAACACAGCAGAGCAGCCAGAGGGGGCGGAGCCAGTGGGTCAGTGTGTTGCTGTGGCGGCGGCCGCGTCTAATCTCTGGATCGTTACAGGTTTCAGTATCAATAAAAACACACAACACTGAGCCAACACACACACACACACACACACACACTCAGAAACACTGTCCGGCGCCATGGAGACGGAGACAGGCTGACAAGACGCTTCTTCAGACAGGAAGTTAAAAACACAGCAGCTCTCTGATTGGAGGAGAGGGAGCGAGGAGGCGTGGCTCCTTCCAGCCTGACAGGACAGTCCTCCTCCGTGGGGGGGGGTGAGGTGAGGTGAGGTGAGGTCAGGTGTGTGTGTGTTGGTGGGGGGGGGGCGGGGCTAGAGGCGGTGTGGGGGGGGGGGTGTTGCTGATGTTGGGCGAAGAGAGGACTCTCCTCGACTACGCGTATTCTTAAGCAATAACAACGTGATCCGTATTATCCACCCAAGAATACCCGTCACCGAAGAGAGTCTTTCAGTGAGCAGGGGGGGGGGAGTGGGAGGGGGGGGGGGGGGGGGGAAACCACCTGAGCAGCGCCATCGCATCATCATCATCATCATCATCATCATCACCAACATCAGCACCGAGCGGTCGCCGCCATCGTCAGCGAACAGACGCAGAAAAGAGAGAGAAAGACAGCGTGTGTGTCTGTGTGAGGGGGGGGGGGGGGGGGGCAGGGGGGGGGGGGGGGCAGGGGTGGGGGGGGGCAGTGACAGTGATTGAAGACGCCTCGCTGCAGCGTGAGGAGGCGACGCTCCATCAATGGCTCCTCAACGCCTACGGAGGAGGAGACGGCGTTCGATCCGAGCGGCCGCCGATGACCAGCAAACAGGAAGAGAAGAAGAAGAAGAAGAAGAAGAAGAAGAAGAGGGAGGAGAAGAAGAAGAAGAGGGAGGAGAAGAAGAAGAAGAGGGAGGAGAAGGAAACAGGAAAAGAAGGAGGAAACAGGAAAAAGAGAAGGAAAAGGAAAAGGAGGAGGAAACAGGAGAAAGAGAAGGAAAAGGAAAAGGAGGAGGAAACAGGAGAAAGAGAAGGAAAAGGAAAAGGAGGAGGAAACAGGAGAAAGAGGAGGAAAAGGAAAAGGAGGAGGAAACAGGAGAAAGAGGAGGAAAAGGAAAAGGAGGAGGAAACAGGAGAAAGAGAAGGAAAAGGAAAAGGAGGAGGAAACAGGAGAAAGAGGAGGAAAAGGAAAAGAAGGAGGAAACAGGAGAAAGAGAAGGAAAAGGAAAAGGAGGAGGAAACAGGAGAAAGAGAAGGAAAAGGAAAAGGAGGAGGAAACAGGAGAAAGAGAAGGAAAAGGAAAAGGAGGAGGAAACAGGAGAAAGAGGAGGAAAAGGAAAAGGAAAAGGAGGAGGAAACAGGAGAAAGAGGAGGAAAAGGAAAAGGAGGAGGAAACAGGAGAAAGAGAAGGAAAAGGAAAAGGAGGAGGAAACAGGAGAAAGAGGAGGAAAAGGAAAAGGAGGAGGAAACAGGAGAAAGAGAAGGAAAAGGAAAAGGAGGAGGAAACAGGAGAAAGAGGAGGAAAAGGAAAAGGAGGAGGAGAACGTGGAGGAGAAGCGGAGGTTAGCGTCGTCACTCTCTCCTGATCGACACAAAAGTGACAGAGGGGGGAGGAAAAGGAGGTGTGGGAAAAGCCCCCCCCCCCCTCCCCCTCCCTCTGATGTGATCTTCTTACCTGGTAGCTCCGCCCCCTCCTCCTCCTCCTCCTCCCCCGCCCCCTCCCCCCCGGCTCCTGGAGGTCGACACCCGCTGCTGCTGCTCAGTGAGGAAACCTGGAGGGGGGGTTGGGAGGAGGAGGAGGAGGAGGGGGGGGAGTAACACACAGGGGAGACACCGGGTCAGAGAGGTCAGGCCTCAGTGTGTGACAATAGTCCTGTACACTCCATTACCACCGACAGACACCCCCCCCCCCTCCCCCCCACTGCACAACAGAAATCAACACATGGATTAAACCACAGGAGGGAGGAGGGAGGGGGGGGTGGGGGGGGGGGGGGGGGGGGGGGGGTGCACACAGAAAGAGAGACAGAGAAACAGCAGCTAATTTGTTTGATCATATAAAAATGTTTTATGGAGGGAGGGGGGAGGAGGAGGAGGAGGGGGGAGGGGGGGGGGGGGGGGGTGTTATACATCCAATCAGAGTAAAATAAAAAGGAAAGGGAAAGAAAGAGAGAATTCCCGTTAAATCCAGCTGCTCATGTTGATCCTCCAGGATCAATATTCCGACTTCCTCCTTTCTATTCCTCTATTTGTCCCAATGAGCCGGGCCGGGTCTAAACGCTGGAGCCAGAGCCAGAGCCACGGGGACGGGACATGAATAATACATGGAGAGTTCAGCCTGAATTTATTTATTCATTTCACCCCCCCCCCCTCCTTTTTTTTTCTATTCTAATTGAAGCAACCGAGTGAAAACAGAAGGAGTCGGATCGGCTGATCACCCCCCCCCCCCTCTGCCCCCCCCCGATCACCGATCAATATCTACTATCACTCTGCAGCTCAGGCTCTGGTTAAAGGAGCAGTACGCGGAACATGATGCATTTACTTTCCTTTTCTTTTTTTTTACATTTAAGGAGAAGAAACAGAAACTCTGCAGAAGAAGAAGAAGAGAAAGAGGGATGGAGGGAGAAGAGAGAAAGAAGAGGGATGGAGGGAGGAGAGAGAAAGAAAGAGGGATGGAGGGAGGAGAGAGAAAGAGGGATGGAGGGAGGGAGAGAAAGAGGGATGGAGGGAGGAGAGAGAAAGAAAGAGGGATGGAGGGAGGAGAGAGAAAGAGGGATGGAGGGAGGAGAGAGAAAGAAAGAGGGATGGAGGGAGGAGAGAGAAAGAGAGATGGAGGGAGGAGAGAGAAAGGGTTAAAATAAAGAGAAGAAGATCAGATTCCACAGGTTTTTATTTCCTGCTTCTTCTTCTTCTCTGTTTCCGCCTCAACATCTTAATCCTCCACCCAGGACACACACACATTCATGCACACGCACACACAGACACATGCACACGCACACACACACAGACACACACTCAACTAAAACCAGGAAGACCCCCCACACACACACACACACACACACACACACCTTCCTCCTCCAGCGCTGCAGAGCTGGGATTTACCGCCCGCAGCAAAACACACACTCACTAAAACACACACAGACACACACACACAGACACACACAGATCCTTGACTCGCGGCCCAGGCCGTCTGTAGACGAGAACCGACCGGAGGGCTCACACACACTTAAACACACCCTAACACACACACTTAGACACACACATACACAACCTGAGACACACACACTTACAACTCTAACGCACACACAGACACACACAGACACACACACTGAGGTCAGCCGCCCCAGGACTCATCGATGCTCAGGAGACTCATCAGATTACTGAAACCAAACTCCTCACACACACACTGTAACACACACACACACACACACACACACACACTGACACACACTAACACACACACGAGTACCACAGGTTGTCAGGAAGAGGAGGATGAAGAAGAGGAGGATGGAGAGAAGTCTCATCATGAACAGTGAAACAGTGGACAAGAGGGAGGAAGAGGAGGAGGAAGAAGAGGAGGATGAAAAAAGAAAAAAAAGAGGAAGAAGAAAAAGAAAAAGACACTGCAGGTTGGAAAAAAAGGAGAAGAGCGCTGGAGGAGGAAGAGCAGGATGAAATGAAAAGAGGAGAGACAAAGACAACAGGTTCCACTCCGTGGCCTCTTACCCCGCGCTCCTCCTCCGGTCACCAGGGTGTTGCCTCCTCTAACATCCCTCCTTCTCTTCTCCTCTTTCCTTCCTTCCTTCTCTTCTCTCCTTCCCTCTCCTCCGGATGCCGAGGCTCCGCGGCAACAAGCTGGGAGGCGCTGCTCCCTCCTTCCTTCTTTCTTTCCCCCTCCTCCCTGGTCCAGGAAGAGCTCCCTGAGGAGGAGAGGAGGAGGAGGAGGAGGAGGAGAGGAGGAGGAGGCCGATCCCGGCAGGAGGCGAGGATCCAGCAGCGGAGCAGCAGAGGAGGAGGAGGAGGAGGAGGAGGAGGAGGAGGCTGGTGGTGCTGATGCTGTTGCCGCCGGAGACGCGGACCAGGGAGGGATGGATGCTTAACAAAAGATCTCCTCCTCCTCCTCCTCTTTCTTCTTCTTCCTTCCTCCTTTTCCTTTTCTTTTTCTCCTCTTCTCGTCCTCCTCCACTTTCCCTTCTTCCACTCTTCCTCCTCTTTCTTTCTTTTCCTCCCTCCCTCCCTCCCTCCTTCCCTCTCTCTCTCTCTCTCTCTCTCTCTCTCTCCGCTCCGAGTGCTGAAAAGGGAAAAAAAAGAAAAAGAAGAAGAAGAAGAAGAAGCCAGTTGTTGCTCGGCCGGCCGCGGCGGCGGTGAACGAACTGACAGCGACGGAGACGAGCGGAGCGAATGAGAGAGCAGAGAGCAGACGGAGGAGAGGAAGAGAGAGGGAGAGAGAGAGAGAGAGGGAGGGAGGAGAGAGAGAGCAAGAGAGAGAGCGTGTGGTGTGATGTGGCATCTGCGAGAGTGATAGAGAGGAGAGAGAGGGATACGGAGGTAGAGATGGATGGGGGTGGGAGGACGGACGAAGGAGGAGGAGAGAGAGAGAGAGAGAGAGGTGGGTTGAGGCAGGGCGTACGAGAGGATGAGAGAGAGAGAGAGAGAGAGAGATGTAAAGAAAAGGAGAAAAAAGAGAGAGAGAAGCTTCAGCTCTAACGGACTCTGGACGAACGATGGAGAAAGAAGAGAATAATTAGATTTGAGCTACAAACACACACACGCGCGCACACACACACACACACACACACACACACGTAATGCTATGTTTGTGAGGACACTCATTGACATAATGTATTCCCTATAGCAACCATACCATAATATTAACCATTTAAAACAAATAACTAACATTACCGTCTAAAACAACCATTAAAACAACATTAACCATTAAAAAAAAACCTTAACCGTCTAAAACAACATTAACCATTTAAAACAACATTAACCATTTAAAAAAAAAACCTTAACCGTCTAAAACAACCTTAACCGTTTAAAACAACCTTAACCATTTAAAAAAAACCTTAACCGTCTAAAACAACCTTAACCATCTAAAACAACATTAACCATTTAAAAAAAAAAAACCTTAACCGTCTAAAACAACCTTAACCGTTTAAAAAAAACCTTAAACATTTAAAAAAAAAAAACCTTGACCGTCTAAAACAACATTAACCGTTTAAAACAACCTTAACCATTACAAAAAACCTTAAACATTTTTTTAAAAAAAACCTTAACCGTCTAAAACAACATTAACCGTTTAAAACAACCTTAACCATTCAAAACAACCTTAACCATTAAAAAAAAAACCTTAACCATTAAAAAAAAAAACCTTAACCGTCTAAAACAACATTAACCGTTTAATACAACCTTAACCATTTTCAAAAAACCTTAAACATTTAAAAAAAAAAACCTTAACCATCTAAAACAACATTAACCGTTTAAAGCAACCTTAACCATTTTAAAAAAATCCTTAACCATTTAAAAAAAAACCTTAACCATTTAAAACAACTTTAACCGTCTAAAACAACCTTAACCATTTAAAACAAAAACCTTAACCGTCTAAAACAACCTTAACCATTTAAAAAAACAACCTTAACCATTTAAAACAACCTTAACTATTTAAAAAAACAACCTTAACCATTTAAAAAAACAACCTTAACCATTTAAAACAACCTTAACCGTCTAAAACAACCTTAACCATTTAAAACAAAAACCTTAACTGTCTAAAACAACCTTAACCATATAAAAAAAACCTTAACCGTCTAAAACAACATTAACCGTTTAAAGCAACCTTAATCATTTTTAAGAAATCCTTAACCATTTAAAATAACCTTAACCATCTAAAACCAATATGAATGAATGTATTTCCGTGTCGTCACCACGGCGGTCCATCCCATATGTGACGACAAGACACATTTAATGACGTACAACAAAAAACAGCCCATACAGTCCTTCCTGTTGGTGTCACCTGCCACACATAATAAACAATTTCAGATTATTTTCAGTACTCAACTATTTATCGCTCTTCATCTCGTTGCCAAAGCCTTTTCAAGAAATAAAGAAAATGGAAATATTCAACTGAAAAAGATGTTTTATCTTCTCAGCATCGTCTAACCACCAGAGATGTACCTTATGAACAATATTTAGGACAGTAGAACACAACATGAATTTCATTCTCCTCCTGAAACCAAACCTTAACCCCTAACCTAAACCATTACTCTGAACCTGACAGTCAAAACTCAGGGAACAGCTGTGAATCTATAGAATCATCTGGAGAATGATTTAAAAACATGCAGCACCATAATCTCATTTTATAAAATGTTCAAAAATAGAGTGATCAATTTATACAACTGTGATGTCTACTGTTTGTTTAGTTTTATAATTATAATTGACTATAACTTGATTTATAAACAGTTCAGACAAAATAATCTGCTCTTCATCAGCTTCACCTTCTCAGTCTAAATGTCTGTTTGGTTTTTTTTCTTTTTGTTGCCTTTACAGACCGTCATTAGATGATGTATTTATGTGTGATGTAACTTCTGTTGTAAAATGAGACGAAATAAAAACTAAACTCAACTTCAACCTGATTCTATTGTAAAGTCTAAACCCTCAAACAGGTCTGAGAGCCGTCCTCACTTTACCCAGATGTCCTCGCTCTGGTGGTTTAAAACTCAGCTGGTCCTCACATGTATAGCTACACACTACACACACACAGACACACACAGACACACACACACAGACACACACCCTGGCATCCAGCAGCGGTGGATTAATTGATGCGCTGAGCGCTTCACGGCCTCAGCCAACACCTCCTCTCTGACTGTCTGTGACGACGTTTCACTTCCACTTCTTCTCTTTTCAACTCTTTATTTATTTATAGATCATTTTTATATTTTAGTGCAGAAACAAAACATTTACAATATTAACAGAAGGTTCTGTAGTGAAATAAATAGAATAAATAAAATAAAATAAAGGAGTTAAAAATCTCTCAACATCGAAAAAACGTCGACATTTTCTGTTTGTGACGCCTTCACTGACCTCAGGACAAAACAACGCCGCTGTAGTCGTTTCACTTTGTGTTTCTCTCAGCAGCAAAAAAGGAAAAACACACAAACACATGAATATTCAGTGAATAACCCACATATACATATATATATATTTATACATATATATATATGTATATATGAGCAGACCACAGCAGATTTTAATGAAAAAGCCACAATCAGTCCGTCCATCAGGAGCAGCTCCTCCTCCTCCTCCTCCTCCTCCTCCTCAAACAAAAAGAGAAAAAAGCAACAACTAAAAAAAAGAAAAAGAGAAAGAAAGAAGTGAAAGCAGGAGGAGAAATGAAACCAATTTCCTGGGGGCTGATTTAAGGTCTTCTTAATGCCAACTGGTCTCTTAACTCGCTGCAACAGGCCTTGACTTTTCAGCCTGACATTTTCAATTAGTGCGGCTTAAAATAATTTGAGCAGAGAGGAGGAGGAAGAGGAGGAGGAAGAGGAGGAGGAAGAGGAGGAGAGGCCTGTTTGTAGCTGCAGATAATGGTCAGACAGAAGAAGAAGGAGGAAGAGGAAGAGGAAGATCCCCTGTAGGTGTCCACGTATCAGAGGGGACAGTGAACGCATCAAACAGCCTTTCATGTCCCTTCTCTTCTCTTTACATTGGCTCCAGTGCAGCACACACACACACACACACACACATACGTGTTTATCTATTCTTGTGAGGACCATGACCCTATGTCATGTTGTGAGGACACCCCTTTCTGCTGATGCTAGGAAGATGAAAAAAATAGCTTTACCACAAGGTGGGGCTAGAACATCAGAAAATCACTTAAAAATGTTTAAACACACATTTTCACAGAACTGGTGAATTTGGTGGTGTGTTGTGAGGACCAAACTGTTGCTAGGCAGATTTGAGATTACAAGATCCGTTTTTTTTTAAAGATTTTTGGCCAGCCATTTTGATTAATCATCATCTTCCTAGAGGTGCTGGTCCTATTATGAGCCCACTGGCTTGATTAACAAAGAACATTTAAATATATATAACATGTAATTTTTTTTTTTTACTATAAAATAGAATAACATACATAGTTAAAATGTTCTTTAAAATTCTTATTAAACCCTTATATCTGGTTATACTATTTCTTGTATATGTATATATTTTTTTATCGTGTTATCTTAAACTGCTCTCAACACTCACTTTGCTTCATTCATGCATTTCTGTGCCATATTCTCTCCTTGTTTTATCACATTTTGGTACCTCATCATCCATCTTCTGTGTTTGAGTGTCTCATATGTTTGAGTATAAATACTTTTGAGTGTCTAAATAAATTTGAACTTCATCAAAAAGATAAACAAATGACATTTTCTGCTTTGAGCCTGAACATTAATTTTACTGTTTTACTTTACCATAAGTTAAAGCATCAATCAATCTTATTTCACTGCTTCATCAACATTAAATCAGATATTATGGTGCTACATAAAAAAACAAATTATGTTAAGTGAGAGAATTCCCTAATTAAAGGGGGAACAAAGTTTCAAGTTTAAAATTGTGTCACCAACCCAGCGACCACTGATCTGTTCTGACACTGTTGTTATACTGTCACCTACTGTATGTCACTGCTCTGTGGAAAAACATGCTGTAATCCATAAACGAGGTGCATAGAGTTATCTGTAGTTTACCTGGTCTCTGCTGTGAAGGCGGAGACATAAGGCGGTGGCGTATTGGTGACAACAAGAAAAAAGAAATTTGAAAGATCAGCGGCTAGGATTTAGGAATGGCAGCCCAAAACTCCTAAGTGAATGTAGAAGAAACACAGCAATTTCAAACAGTTTCAAGGGTTATTTATTTTTCCATGCACCTTGAAAACAGAAAGAATGTAACTTTCACATCTGTATCCAGCACACAACTTGTGAATGCAGAGGAAACATTGCAATTTCAAACATTTTCAAGGGTTATTCATTATTCAAGCACCTTGAAAACAGGAAGAATGTAACTTCTCACATCAGTGTACAGCACACTACAACTTGTACCTGAACTTGCGTTTTTTTTTTTTTAGAACAATGAATTAAATTAACAGCGGGACATGTTTTTCTTTTTTTGTGATTTAATCGTATTGTGGACGTAATTCTTTACATCCTTCCAATTTCTGCTCTGTTGCAGTGCAGGTTCAGCATCTATGCACTCTTGACATTTGTTTTTTCCTGGTACCCTCATGAGTGTAATGCAGTTTCCCAGTTGGCGCCAAACTGCCTTTTTTTCAGCGTCACTCCAGGGTCGCAGTAGAATTTTTTTCTTCCTGGCAGAACCTTAACAAAGAGTAAACAGAAAGGCAGATTATTCAATTGAAGTCAAGAAATCATAGAATAGACTAACTGGGCATTCACACCAAAAGCTTTCAAAGCGTCAAAATCACCCAAGGGTGAGCTACAGATAAGACATCCTCCAGAACTGCAAATATTTCGGGCCACTTTGGTCGCTCTATAGAGCTCATCATGTGACTGACGTCAAAGGTCGATGGCACTGGTCATTGGGGAGCTGTCCAGCACTCTGGGCGAGTAACAAACAATCTCACCATTTCCATCAGGCTTGGATGATCTCTTCACTGTAGTCTTTGTGATTGTAGCAGGACATTCTAGGTGAAGAGAAGAGAAAGTCCATGATGCACCCAAACTGAACTGCATGCCAGAAAGACTGAACTGTACATAAATATTTTACCATTGAACCCTGACGTGTACTATAGTGAATTGCTTACCATCCAGTTCTTGCCCAGGAGATGCTTCCATCATGACATGCTCTGAACTGTGCCCTTGGTCATGTTTTTGAGCTAAAGCAACTGTAATGATAACACAGAGGAGAAACATTTTATATTGCATTTGAGTCACATGTTCTTACTTTCTGCTACTACTTTCCAATAGGTAAAACAAACAAAAAAAAAAGATTAAACTGGGTGTTAGATACTCACCCTCTAATCCTAAACCAATCTCATCCAGCACATTGCCGTCTTTGGATGGATCACTCCCATACTTCTCCAACAGTCTGTCGCCATACTCACAAATCAGTTTGTCATCTTTTACTTCAAGCGACACCTCATCATGGTTCATCCTACTAATGATTTTAGAACATCTCTCTGTGGCATTCCCGTTTTTGGAATGAGACAGGAAGCTGAAGTTTGCACTCTGTTTCTTTGCATGGATTTTTTATGGGAAGGATCATTTGTCATTTTGCAGGCCTCATGCTTCCAGAGTTCTCTTTTTTGAAAAATCCATAACACAAATTGCAGAGCAGGTACTGATGGGGATTTATTTCTTCTGAAGGCTGTCTATACGTTACTATTTCCCCTTTTCCTGTCTGCAAGACTGTTATGTCGTGGTTATAATCACCCTTATGGCGAATTTGAGCAAACAGGAGACGTCGTTTCTTTGAGTATTTGCTAAATGATGTCGCTCGAGCAACATCTTCTTCTTTCTTGTGCTTTCGCTCTAAGTGACGCACAATTTGGCTTTGTGGCTTTTTGCAATAAATGCAATAATGCCTTGGGTTCCACTTCTGTTTGACACCCTTCAGGCACTTCTTCACTGTTATTTTTGCAGCAGGACATTCTAGGTGAAGAGAAGAGAAAATCCATGATGCACCCAAACTGAATCCTAACCTACTGTAGACTGCATGCCAGAAAGCCTGAGCTGTACACGATCATAATGCATACCATCAGAGTCTTGGTTGCTGGACTCATCCAGGCCAGGCCTCCGCTTCTGGCGTCTGGATGGCTCTGTAACAGAGGGAAACAAACAGCAGGAGTTGAGAGTTAAATCTGCATTACAAAGATCTTTAATATCAGTGGAAAAAGCAACCAATTATTACTCAAAACACTATCTATCTCCTGAACAACCTCGTAACAAACAATCTCACCATTTCCATCAGGCTTGGATAATCTCTTCACTGTAGTCTTTGTGTTTGTAGCAGGACATTCTAGGTGAAAAAAGAGAAAATCCATGATGCACCCAAACTGAATCCTAACCTACTATAGACTGCATGCCTGAGCTGTACACGATCATAGTGCATACCATCAGAGTCTTGGTCGCTGGACTCATCCAGGCCAGGCCTCCGCTTCTGGCGTCTGGATGGCTCTGTAACAGAGGGAAACAAACATCAGGAGTTGAGAGTTAAATCTGCATTACAAAGATCTTTAATATCAGTGGAAAAAGCAACCAAGTATTACTAAACACTATCTATCTCCTGAACAACCTTGTAACAAACAATCTCACCATTTCCATCAGGCTTGGATGATCTCTTCACTGTAGTCTTTGTGTTTGTAGCAGGACATTCTAGGTGAAAAGAAGAGAAAATCCATGATGCACCCAAACTGAATCCTAACCTACTATATACTGCATGCCTGAGCTGTACACGATCATAGTGCATACCATCAGAGTCTTGGTCGCTGGACTCATCCAGGCCAGGCCTCCGCTTGGATGGCTCTGTAACAGAGGGAAACAAACATCAGGAGTTGAGAGCTAAATCTGCATTACAAAGATAGTAGTAGTAGTAGTAGTAGTAGTAGTGTTGATGCTTTGTCAATGTCACCTCTCAGCTCTGGACTTGGACTCCTGGCTTCACTCTCCGTGGAGCTTTCTGAAGGCACATAGTCACTTGCGTCATTGACACCCGACTCATCACTAGTGTCAAGATCCTGTCAAAATAAGATGTTTACAGTTTTTTTTAGTTTGGATCATTCAGTCAAATCAGTTGGAAACCTTGTACCAGTCCTGGCTCATCTATCAATAATACTGAGGTATTAAAGGACAATCCTGGGCAATTTAAACATTTGGCTACAGCTTCCTAGCATATCAGGTCTAAAAGAATAGACCTGCAAAACAAACAATTATCTTTAACCAAGATCACAACAAAGAAAGTTCAGTTGTCAATTAATTTAAATTTAAATACACTTTGATTTACTTTGGACGGTTGAAGGCCACACAAACACATTCAATATTGCTGGAACTCAGCCCATTTCTAGCATGTGTTCATAACCGCACTCAGCATTATAAAGCATGAAAGCATTATAAATTCACAAAATTAGGGCCACGCTGCCACTGTAAATAGAAATAGAAAATTACTAGTCTGCTTGACAGCACAGCCAAATGTGTTCCAACTGCCACCATTCCCATGACTGAACATATATGACTGTATTGTGACTGCCATCTGGTTGACACAGTGAACTAACGCTGACAGTGAGCTAGTTAGACATGTTGGGAGAGAATCTGCAACGGTATTTTTCAGTTAAGTAATACTAAATCCCAATGGTTTGATCAATCCTCCCTGACATTTCCTATGTCTACATAAATAGCACCACATGAAATGACTTTGAACTGTTTTTGTTGTGCTTACAGCATATCACATTACTGGAGTGCACTCTATTTCTATAGCTTTATTACTAATATTAAACATAAGGAGTGGACCAAACTTACTGTATTCAATGCTGCTAAATGGATATGTACAAAAATCACCACATTTACTTCGAATAAATAAATACATGTCTTACAATAAGCCGACCAATTAATCCGTGGTGCGCTGACATTTTTGGCAAAGCCACAGTGGGAACAGCCAAACAGCAGCCGGGTTGTGGAGCACATTAGCCGGTCAAACAAAGCTGTTAACCCGGGGGTGGTGGGTGAATGAGTGTGCGACAAGTTGAAAGGCAAAGCAAAAACTCAATTCAACCTGATGTAACGTTATACGTATTTGACACCTATCAGTAAAGTTAATTTGTTATGACACATTCTGCCTGTTGCTCCAACAGCTTCGATCTGGCTATCAAGCTAACACTAACAGCTATCAAGCTAACGCTAACAGCTAACAGGCAAGGCAAGTCGATTTATTTGTACAGTATAGCCCGTTTTTTACAAACAGTTTGTCTCAAAGGACTTCACATGACCTCGTAACAACATCCTATGTCCTTAGACCCTCACATCCACTGAGGAAAAACTCCATAGAAAACCCCTTTAACAGGGAAAACCAGGAGAAAGCTCAAGCTGAGCAACAGAGGAGGATCCCTCACCCAGGACGGACAGACAAGTAAACCATTTCACTGGAGAATGAACCGCAATGGCTGGCTAGCCTAACCTAGTTTAATTAAAATTAAATATGACTTACCTGGGTTAGAAATGCAATTTTTTCTTGCTCTATGATGGTCGTCCTGGCCATTCCCTCGTCATATCTCCGCTCACAGGCTTGGTGGTGTTCCCACAGTCTCACCAGCCTCTGATGCACCCGTTCCTCCATTTTCCTTCTGGTGATGCTTTCAAGTTCAGTAGGTAACAGAGCTTGACGTTGGAGCGTTTTTTGTTTTGTTTTGTTTTGCGTTGGAAGGAAGTTTTACAAATTGTTTAAACTCAAAAATGAGTAATAACTTAATAGAGTTTAGGGAGAGTTTACTTTACTCTTCATTACAGTGTAGAAAATTGTAATTGAAAAGTCTGGATAAGTTTTTAGTTAGGCACAGTGACGCTGGAATTCCCATATCCCATGAATGCATCATGAGCAATATTACTTGGAGAAAGGTAGTTCGCTGTGCAGGTGCTTGATTGGTCTCCCTCCCCCACTCCTGTTCTCAACTGCCCTTTCTGTGACCTCTCCAACTCACACACAGAGGCAGGGCCAGACTTCAGCTTCAGCAGTACCCCAACAGAACTTTACACTTCATTTTATGCTACTTATTTTTTAATTAGGATTATTATGGTGTTACATTACATTTTATATCATTATGTGATGTTAACATTGTTTGTGCAAAACCATTTAAATGCATGAAATTTAAATATTTTACAGTTTTTTTTGATTGCTAAGACATATTTCTTGAAACCTTCCCTCCCTTTCTCTAAACTGTGAACACAGCTACATCCACAAAACCCCAGACCCTTCTTGCAAAACCAAACTTTCACCTCAAAACAGTTCAATCTGTGCCCAAAACTGAACTTTGTTGTCAAATCGTGCCCCGAGAAGATCAAAATTAAAAATTGTAATTGAAAAGTCTAGATAAGTTTTTAGTTAGGCACAGTGACGCTGGAATTCCCATATCCCATGAATGCATCATGAGCAATATTACTTGGAGAAAGGTAGTTCGCTGTGCAGGTGCTTGATTGGTCTCCCTCCCCCACTCCTGTTCTCAACTGCCCTTTCTGTGACCTCTCCAACTCACACACAGAGGCAGGGCCAGACTTCAGCTTCAGCAGTACCCCAACAGAACTTTACACTTCATTTTATGCTACTTATTTTTTAATTAGGATTATTATGGTGTTACATTACATTTTATATCATTATGTGATGTTAACATTGTTTGTGCAAAACCATTTAAATGCATGAAATTTAAATATTTTACAGTTTTTTTGATTGCTAAGACATATTTCTTGAAACCTTCCCTCCCTTTCTCTAAACTGTGAACACAGCTACATCCACAAAACCCCAGACCCTTCTTGCAAAACCAAACTTTCACCTCAAAACAGTTCAATCTGTGCCCAAAACTGAACTTTGTTGTCAAATCGTGCCCGAGAAGATCAAAATTAAAAATTGTAATTGAAAAGTCTAGATAAGTTTTTAGTTAGGCACAGTGACGCTGGAATTCCCATATCCCATGAATGCATCATGAGCAATATTACTTGGAGAAAGGTAGTTCGCTGTGCAGGTGCTTGATTGGTCTCCCCTCCCCCACTCCTGTTCTCAACTGCCCTTTCTGTGACCTCTCCAACTCACACACAGAGGCAGGGCCAGACTTCAGCTTCAGCAGTACCCCAACAGAACTTTACACTTCATTTTATGCTACTTATTTTTTAATTAGGATTATTATGGTTTTACATTACATTTTATATCATTATGTGATGTTAACATTGTTTGTACAAAAGCATTTAAATGCATGAAATTTAAATATATACATTATATATATTTAAATATTTTCTCGATTGCTAAGACACATTTCTTGAAACCTTCCCTCCTTTTCTCTAAACTGTGAACACAAACTTCATTTTTCAAACTACATGCACAAAACCCCAGACCCTTCTTGCAAAACCAAACATTCACCTCAAAACAGTTCAATCTGGGCCCAAAACTGAACTTTGTTGTCAAATCGTGCCCCGAGTCGATCAAAATTAAAAACACTACTGAGCAGTCACTAAACACTACCTAGAAAAATAGAAAACCCAATGCTCAGGACATGAAGCTGTAGAAATACATGTTTATTGTTCACTGTAGGCTAATTGCATGTTGCAAAACAAAAAACCTGTGCATTCAGCACTTCTCTCCTTCCCTCCTTCTCCTTCAGAAATCTTGTGCATTTGGCACTTGTATACAGTAGGCCCACGTTAAAAATTAAGTACAATTATATAGATGCATAACTCAGCCACAGCATCATTTCTCCAGATCAGGCCACAGGACTTCATGCTGAACTGGCATATGTTCCCTCACATCATCAGTCACAAGTGTGATCCATTTTGAGTTGTTGTGTTCAACCGGTGAAACTTGTGCTTTAGTTGTGTTTGACTTTTGCCACCTGTCCTCAGCATTATGCAACACTGGTGCATCACAATGACAATGTGTTGGTAAGTTGTGTCTAAACAGGTGAAAAGTGCTGATGGTTTTGCCAAAAGATTGACTGATTCAATCAGTGGGTTCAGGCAACTGAGCGTTTGGTTCAGACAATAGGGTTTAGTGTTTTAGCAATTGAGAAAAACTGTAAGAGATTCTGATACTGTTTTGATATTTTAATCACGTCATTGTTGGACTACCACACACACAAAAAGAAAGTTTGGTGCTTTTTTCTCTTCCTTTCTCTCTCTCTCTTTGTACACATACCGAATAATATTGTAATAAGTTATTAAAGATTAATATCTTGTTACTATTGTAGGCCTACTAACCTTGCAGAATCATGTTCAAACATCTTCACATTCAGAACTTAAAAGATCCACTAAAAGTCAAATATTGTGAGAACATATTGCTATCAGCTGGTAATTCTAAAATACAGACAAATCCCTGGAGTTTGGTAAGTGGTCTTTATGCACTATCATGCATGATGCTCTTACCTGTGACTGTGTTCTACAGTATGACTCTTACCAGTCCACAATCGTAAGAATACCCTCACCACCATTCAGTGGCTTTTTCCCCCCATTACATGCTCAAACCAGGGCCGGTTCTAGAAAATGATGACTAGGGGTGCATCTCAGATCAGAGGGGGTGCACATGCCTGGCATGTTATACAACACTAAATTATGCATTGTCCCATCATTTCAAGTGGAATGATACTAGTAAAACAAGGATGTTTAAAGTGTCTTTCAAATGCTTTATTGCAGCAATATTGTAGCAGAACAACAAAAATGCTACATTTAGTCTTGGCTACCTCACCCATCAGATGATCTAGCAACAGATATTTCTTATCTTGGAAATAAAACATAGAAATTCAAACTAATTTTATCCATACAGTTCAAAACCACCACTAAATATAACAGTTTTTTTTTTAACGCACTTGAAGTGGTTCCTCCATACCTAGGTCGTGGGCCGGGCACCTGCTCATGGGGTGAAGGGAGGGGGGACGGCAGCGGCTCGGGCAGGAGTGAGCAGCCCGAATTTCAAGTTGAGATCGAGTCTCTGTCTCATCATGACCACCGTTGTCCGACTTGCTGGCGTGGTTCTGCTTGAACCACTTCCGAATATCCATTGTTTACGTTATATGTTAACGGTGCTGCAGAGAGCGGCGTTTTGCTGGTGCAGGTAACTGCGCGCTGGACGCAGATGAGTGACGTGCATTGACGCGCGCGGACTTTTTCCCCCCTCTTTTCAACGGAGCATGCAAACACATAAACTGAGGGTGCAATGCATGCTTATGCACCCTCGTAGAACCGGGCCTGGCTCAAACATAAATCTCTGCTTTGCTTTCAAATAAGTGGTCTTTGTGGTTAACGAGCATAGTATTATTAGTGATCTGTGGGCTTACCGCCCCACCATGTGAATTGTGTAATTACTTCATTTAAAGCTGTTGCAGCTGCCATTCCGAAACATACAGTGGCGACTGGTCATTAGGGGCAGGTGGGGCAGAGCCCCACCAGTCATCACGAGAGGAAAAGAGTGCCAACACAAAACGTTATTTCTAATCTTCAATGGTTATTATCTTCTATAATTTGTTATCTATGAATACAGCATTTTTTCTCCTGATTAGCGTCTGTGGTAGCTATGGTTACGGAGTCACGTCGGTGCAGAGCGCTGTGCATTGGTGGGGCAGAGCTGGAGCTGCCCCTCTCTCTCAATCAAAGTACTGTGTACAGGAGAAAACACGACTGCGCATGCTCAGAGCGGATGCTTTATACATTAATTTAGACGGCAAAACACACATCACCAGGTGCAACAGGTGATCATCACCGGATCGATACAAAGCTGATTGACAGCTCGATCTTTACACAGTTTGTCCAATTATCTGAGTTTGATTGTGCTGTTAAATACGGCCAGAAGTCCAACCACCGGTACCGCGGCTACCGCCACACTGGGGAGACGTCTCTGCCTCCTCCGTTCACGTTCATCCATGAGAACACCTGCCGAGGCGGCGCCGTCCACCGGACTGACCAGAGTTCAGACCGACTGGTGACCGCAA
>CM064890.1:560000-565000 GCA_030347415.2 Decapterus maruadsi
GGTTAAGCCCCGCCCCCTGCTCCTCCCTCTGCAGCCCAGTGTTTCTGTAGACACGTCCTCCTCCGTGTTTGCGTGGAGACGAGCGTGTGTGTGTGTGTGTGTGTGTGTGTGTGTGTGTGTGTGTGTGTGTGTGTGTGTGTGTGTGTGTGTGTGTGTGTGTGTGTGTGTGTGTGTGTGTGTGTGTCCTCTGCAGACGGCGGTAACGAGCTCCAGCGCTGCGTGGTGTTGTAATACTAAAGAGCTACGACGCTACGCTAACAAGCTGCAGCTCCACTGCGGCTCGTTGATCGCTGACCTCTGACCCTCCTTCACACGTCTCTGCAGAACTACGGCTTCTCCTCGGGCTTCAGATGCTGCTGGGGGGTCGAGAGGTCAGCACGGAGGAGGGGGGGGGGGGGGGAGGAGGAGGAGGAAGAGGAGGAAGAGGCTGCTGCTGTCAGGGTGAAAGCTGCTGTGTTTCCTCTAATCAATATCGTTAATATCTGAAATATTCATCAAACGTCCGTTGTCTTAAAGAGACGCTCAGATCCAGATGTTTGATGCTGTTCCTGTCGTGTGCTGAGGGAATTAATAACTTATTACATGAGCAATATGATAAATTAATAACTGTATTTATTAATGTTAAACTACCAGAGTTCAGCCTCTATGACCTGACGTTCCCACCGTCCTGTCCACCTGCTGTCAATAAAGATCAGTTTGAAGTGAGGCCGATGCTAAGACAGCGTGTTCTTGTGACCAGCACGTTCACCACGCTATGAAATATTAACGTAGAATTATGTAACATTACGACACATGAAGCAGATACCCCGGACTACTTTCTCTTCTGAAATCCCTCCGCCCGGCAGCCGCAGGTGTCTGAATGTAGATCCGACTGCATTTCCCTGGTAACGTTGTGTTATGATGTCATAGCGTGGTGAATGTGCAGGTCACAACTTGTCCACCAGAGCGTTGTGGAGTTGTTGGATTGTGTATTTGATGAGTTTGATGAGGGAAACCAAGAAATCCCATGAGCCTCCGTAGCGTAGCTCTGAGCAGCTCACGGCTCTGCTCCGCCGTTCTAAAAACAGCTTGCACCGACAATTAAAGGTACTGAACTATCCCTTTAAAGCCTAACATTAGCTTTTTTTTTACTGGAAGGAGAGGCTCCTGCAGATAATTCAGCTGCAAAGGAAACACCGCCCCCCCCCTCCCCGCCGCAGGACGAGCAGCTTCACAGAGTGGGTGGACGACGTCCTGGGACCAAACTGTCCATATATTGACCAGGAAGATTGACCTCCTCCAGCTGCCGTAGGTCCTTCCTCCCTCTGCCTCTCCTCACATGAACCTCAGCTCCACCAGCGTGGGTCAGGGTCAGTGTGTGTGTGGTGGTGGTGGTGGTGGGGGGGGGCAGGGGGGGGGGGGCAGTGACCCGGGGCCATCCTGCAGGCTGCAGCCTGAATCACAGCAGCTAATTATTCTCCTTCTGACTCATGTGAGCCAGAGAGGAAGAGACGAGACGCTAACGAGCCGAGTCAGGGAATCAGACAGGGGATCACACAGCAGCAGGTGGTTGTGGGGGGGGGGGGGTTAGTGTGTGTGTGTGAGTAACACAACAAGTGGACACAACAATAACAACAACAACGAGGAGGAGAAGGTCTGAGGGAAGAGAAGAGAATGATATTCCACATCCTCTGGTCTTTTATTGTGAAAGTCTCGACAGGAAGTGGTGTCTTCCAGATGTTTTTTTTTAGCTATTTATTCGTTTATTTAAAAGAGGACAGTGCACTTTGATGAACATAAAAAATGTAAAAGTGCCAGTTTTAGCCAATGGCTAATGTCACACCGTAGTCCTCCTGGCAGGTGTTAAAAACCAATTTAAAATATACATGTAGACATAACAAGATTCATGCATAAACATACAAGAAAACAACAACAAAAGAACTACAGAAAGAGGTAATTGACACTAAGCGACTATAAAGAAAGAAGAAAAAAAAAAAAAAAAAAAAAAAAAAATAAAAAAAGAAAGATGCAAACAAACAAATATTTATGGATGGGTGGATACATGGATGAAAATGCAGCAATGCAGACCAGAACAAGGTTTCTTGATGGAGTTGTGCTAGGATGGATTGAGAACACAACGAAACCAAAAATAATCCAGTATAATAAGAAATATTACAGTATAATAAAGTGTTACAGTGCACAAAAAAGCTGTCAGGGATGAGTAAGTGAGATGGGGGTGCAGCAATGCAATGGCCAGTACAAGGTTATTGTTGGAGTTGTGCTAAGATGGATGAGAAACACAGACAACAACAACATACCATATGATAAAGTGCTATAGTGCTTAAATATAAGGTTGCAGTGCTTAAATAAAGGGTTACAGTGAACTTATGAGGTAGTACATTTGTAAAGTGCTGCAGTGCTCCTTATGGTTTCCCCATGTCGCTGCACAAGTCCGTAGTGGTCATGTGCAGCGGCATGGGGACCAGTGTATTCAAAAGTAGAAATTTAAAAATGGTTACAGGTCTGGTTGGATTTGAGCCAGTTTTTTAGCTGCTTTTTGAAAACGAGGAAGGTTGAACAGTCTCTTATGGAGGCTGGCAAGCCGTTCCAGATCTTGCTGCCTCTAACTGACATGGTAGACTGTGAGAAGGAGGTGCGCCTAAAAGGGATTGCACAGTCTCCTCTCATAGCTGCCCTGGTGTTTGTGCCATTGGTTGGTTTGCGCTCAAGAAACTGACTCAGGGGTGGGGGTGCGAGGCCATTCAAAATCTTATAAACGCAGCAAACAAGTTTAAAAGTAATTAGACTGTCAAAGCTCAAAAGATTATGGCGTGTGAGAATGCCACAGTGATGATAAGTGAAAGGTTTTCTGTCAAAAATCTTCAAGGTTTTTTTGTAGAGAGATTCAACGGGCTTAAGTATGGTTTTCCCTGTCTGAGACCAAATTGTGATGCAGTACTCAATATGTGAGAATATCATGGAGTGCATGAATATTTTTGCTGCTTCCTCCGTCAGAGATGATCTTATTTGTCTGAAGTTACTCAAGTTAAAGTTGACGGTTTTGATTACATTTTTTACATGCTTTTTGTAGGATAGGGTAGGATCTAAGGTGACACCAAGGTATTTAAACTCAGTCACCAAACTAAGTTCCTCCCCGTTCAAAAAAACATTGGAATTTTGCATAGCAACAGGTCTTTTAGAAAAAGCCATACAAACCGTTTTTTTTGTGTTCAAGTACAGACATGAGGCTGTGAGCCATTCTTGGACCT
This sequence comes from Decapterus maruadsi, assembly GCA_030347415.2. Lineage (NCBI taxonomy): Eukaryota > Metazoa > Chordata > Actinopteri > Carangiformes > Carangidae > Decapterus > Decapterus maruadsi. Next base: position 563,249 of record CM064890.1, read on the forward strand.
TTGACATGACAGATGTTAGTGTCTCCGACACCTCACTATAGTTTTTACCGTGGGTGAGGACAACGGCATCATCAGCATACATCTGGAAATGAACATTATTACACACATCTGGTAGATCGTTTATGTACAAGGAAAACAACAAAGGCCCAAGAATGGAGCCCTGTGGGACCCCGACAGAGCAACTGAGGTATGAGGATCTAATGTTGTTAATGCAAACACATTGCTTTCTGTTCGATAGGTATGATCTAAACCATTGAATAGCCTCAGTAGAAAAATTAAAGTGGGATAGTTTAGATAGGAGGACCCGGTGATCCACCGTATCAAAAGCCCTTTTGAGGTTGCAGTGATTTCCTCCAACTTGAAAATGGGGAGGTCAGTTTTGATGGGACGTGGTGTGTACATAGAGGGTTTGAACAGTTTAACAATTTGAGTGACAGAATTTATGAAGTATGCATTCAATGTTTCAGCAATAGTAGTGGAATCTTTCACCAGAATGTCATTTACTTTCAGTTCAAGGGTATTATTGGTTTTGTTATTTAGCCTTCCTGTGAGCTTGTTAATGCAGTCCCAGACCTTTTTCCCATTCCCTTTGTTGCTCTCTATTATGTTTATGTAAAATTTGGCTTTAGCCTTTCTTAGAGTTTGGGTTACTAGATTTCTAGCATGAGTGAATCTTTGCCTGTCCGTGGACACCCCCGACTTTAATGCTTGTTTAAGGAGTTGATCTCTTTTTTTCATTAAGTTTCTGCAGTGGTCATCTAACCATGGAAGGGATTCCCTCTGCCCTTTTCTATGTTTTACCCTTCTGGTGAAAGCTTCCATTACTTCACTAATTTTAGACAGGAAGACATGGCAACTGGAATCAATATCATCACACAAAAACAATTCATCCCACTCCAGACACTCTAGGGCTGCCCCGAAATTTTGTTGAAGTCTCTTCGGAATAAAACTGGCTAAAGATTGGGGCCTGAGAGGTCTGTTTAGGCGTTTTTTAGATAGTTTCCTGGAAAACAATATTAGGTTGTGGTCCGACATTCCCGTTAAAAAATTATAGGTTTTGTTGATCCTTTCTACCTTATTTGAAAACAAGAGATCTATTCTGGTTCTGGACTGACTCGTGACCCTGGTAGGTTGCTCTATAAGTTGTGAGAGATTAAAGTGATCTGTGATTTGTTTAAGATTTTTCCTGCCCTTTTTATCGTCCCAATTTACATTCAGGTCGCCCATGATAATTATTTCCTTGTTTGAATTGCAGGCATTTAAAATTGTTTTTAGTTGCTCATAATACTCTACTTTAGCAGAGGGCGGCCGGTATAAGCAGAGCAAAGTGAAAGTCATCTCTGTGGACAAGGTAATATTTATTCCAACACACTCAACTTGAATTTCATTTGGCCATTGGATCTGTTCACAGTCCAGTGTGTTCTTAACATATAACAGAGCCCCACCACCTTTCCCTTTTACTCGATCATTTCTAAAGACATTATAGCCCGGCATACTCACTAGGGCTTCAGGGGATAGTGGCTTAAGCCAAGTTTCAGTCAGGCCCAGACAGTCAATGTTTGAATGCAGGAGTAGATCTTCTAGTTGTTCGCGCTTGTTGACCATGCTGCGGATGTTTAGATGCCCACAGAACAGCCCTTTTACCTTGCATCGTGGGTCCCATACAGTTTTTGCCTGGTTAAGTGTTTGAAAGAGTTTTGTAGCGCGGAGTTTTTTATAAATGGGGTTTCTGGGTTTTACCTTGACCTGACC